>JAKCPI010003086.1:0-30070 GCA_023213315.1 Euborellia annulipes
TTTCCCATTTTTACTTGAGCCCTGAGGGCCCCGGGGGCCCTCAAAGGGAAATTTTCATTAAATTTTGTTTTTACTTGAGCCCTGAAGGCCCCGGGGCCTCTCAAAGGGAAATTTTCATTAAATTTTGTTTTTTTATCTAAATTTTCCCATTTTTACTTGAGCCCTGATTCCCTACTCTAGCTCGGGCCCCCTGGATCTCCCTATCTTGTTCGGGCCCCCCTGGAGGGTGGGTAATTTGATATGAATAGAAGTTGATTATGAGATGTTTTTTTTTTTTTTTTAATTTTATGCTTATTTAACAACTTTTTATTCAAGATTTTTATGCTTTTTTAAGCACTTTTTCTCCCATATTTATATGCTTTTTTATCCGGTCTTTAATAATAACCTTTATAAAGTAATTCATTCTTAAAAGATCAATGAAAATCAACAAAACGCATTAAATTATTAGTTACCATTCTGACATCTCTTGGCAAATTTTCGTAATAGGTCTTTTTTTTGCTTACTTTTTAAGACACACAACGCCTTCTTAACGGAAAAAACATGCGTAACTTCTACCCTATTAAACCCCCTTAAGTCAATAATAATTAACATCATAGCCCATTTCTTCAGAGTTAAATAGTTGTGGCTATTGTTTACAGCATGATCTGCCATTGCAATGATAATATCTTCTTTGTTAATTGTTGACTTTATTATTCTTTCTTACTAAATCCACATGTATTTAATTTGAAAAATATTAATTTTATTCACTTGAATTTAAGGTGCGTATCTCGAGGTGCTAATTTTGGGAGATTGCGGCCACAATTTTGAAGCTATCGACCTCAAATTTTTTTTTAAATTAAAGCTATTTAAAATATCTACAACTTATAGAAGTCCTTTTTTTTTGATTTTCGAAAAAATAAATTTTTTTTTAGATTAATCGCATTAAATAAAATATATTTTTTAAAAATTCGCTCTATAACTTATAGATAATTAAATTAGTAATCATTGTGTTAAAAAATAATTAATTTTCTACCCTTAATTAATCAGCTGAAATCTTTCAAATGAAATGGAATAAATCCCTTGTATTCCTATGGGAAAAACTAACGCCATCTCTTGCCACCTCGAGTAACTCGGTACTGAATCGTGTTCTAACGGCTTTTCAAGACGCGCGCCTTAAACAGCCATTCTTTTTATGGTGTCAGTCATTGCACTGACCAGTTGATGATATTCAAAACTGAAATCAGCTCTAAGAAATAAATTTTAGAAGAAAAACGTCTTTTTTCTCTCTGTCTTGAACAATTGTCAATGACCTATCCTATAAAAGTTGAAGAATATTTGTTGAGCCAAATTCAATATTTGTCTTAGATCTTTGTTTTATTTAATAGTTTGCTTATAATCATCATCACCTAACGCGTTTTTCGTTAAATTCGCTTCCTCACTCGGATTATTTACCTGAGTTTCCATCACTCCTCAATATTTTATTGTAAAGGTCAATGAAAATTTTGATTTGAGGTTATTCAACTTTCCAAGGTGCGGTGTCAAATGACGTTTCGGTATTTAATTGCTTAAAAAGTTCTATCTTGATGAAACGACATTAAGATCTAGGCCCCGTACTGGACCATAATATTAATATATTAAATAAAAAAAAATTGTGACATTTCGGTATGAACAAGTTGAAATCTGATATATGCCTGTGTTGTCTTTAAATATTGAATTACCCAAATTTATCGAAGCTCTAATCGTTCATTCAATCTCTCTATTCTATTAAGAGAGGCTTATCTTTCTGTAAACAGAGATCTCCACACTACGGATGCTTGAAAGATGTTTTCATCCATCCCTATTAGTGTGTCGATTAATTTATAGAGATCTCTATCAATACTTTTTCAATCAAAATAGAGGGAAAAGTCTACTTTGACTTTTTAATTTTTTTCCACATAGAAAAATTGTGAGAAAGGAAATGAGAAAAAAAAGAGTGAAATATTATAAAAGAGGTAGAAGTTTCACTTCTTGTTTTAAAAAGTGCCGCATTTGAAAAAAAATCTGGTGTGACTGGTCGCACAGTACACAACTTTCTCTTACCAAAGGTGCTTGACACACCAGATTTTTTGTGTCTACATATATAATTAGTTTCCAACAGTAGACTCTAAGTTACGGTACATTAGAATTCAAGATGTAAAATTTATAAACATGGGAAAATATTTATATTTTGTTACCATGGCAACCATCCTATCCACCTATCTTATCTATGAAGTAAGGGCGGATCCAGAGGTGTTTCTCGGGGGGGGGGGGGGGTAATTTGGTGTGACTGGTCACAAAATACACATTTTTTTCTTAATTTCAGTAATTTAAAGGCGCATTTTGTACTTGTTTGCCAGAATATAAATACAAATCAAATTTTTAAGTATTAATTTTTTAAAATTTTACATTAAAAGTAAATTTTTTTCGAAAAAAAGTATTTTTTTCAAATCTCGGGGGAGGAGGGGGTAATTACCACCTTTACCCCCCCTTGTATCTGCCCTTGCTATGAAGTAGTACAGTGAAGGACAATATTAAGTCTCACCCATGTGTTTTCTACTTGTGATAATTTCATTGTTTTTATAAAAGAAAACGAAAATCTTTATTGGAAATTGTCTAGGTTTGAACCATGAAAGTTTCCATTAAAAAATATATAATATTTTGGAGTTGGGAAGAATAAAACCAGCGTTGTCGAACACCTTTACACTTTTATTCAGGCAGACGTTTCGGTAACCATAACGGTTGCTATCTTCAGTGCCAATAAAAGTTTTTTAAGGTGTCCCTGTCATATATGATAATCTTATATAGTATAGGAAGCATCAGCCTGGAGCGCTCGGCAAGTCTGCTGTCTATGCTTCCTTTACTATATAAGATTATCATATATGACAGGGACACCTTAAAAACTTTCATTGGCACTGAAGATGGCAACCGTTATGGTTACCTAAACGTCTGCCTGAATAAAAGTGTAAAGGTGTTCGACAACGCTGGTTTTATTCTTCCCAACTCCAATCACACATACCCAGCATACAACTTAATTTATATATAATATTTTTTTAAAAACAATGAAATAATCACAAGTAGAAAACGCATGGGTGGGACTTAATATTGCCCCTCACTGTCCAAGATTAAAGCGGTCCTCAGAAGATTTCAATGACAAAATGAGAATATACATTTAAAAAAAAATCATTGGAGCGAATTTTGAGAAAATCGAAAAAAAATGTACAAAACATCAGTAAAGTGCTATTTTTGATTCAAAGCTTATTTTCACGCCTCCGGAAGGCGCCTAACTTAAATATAGTTTAAAAAATTTCAACTTCGTAACTCTATATTCGTTCATGCTTTAAATTGTATACAAACAGACAGACCATGTCTCGAAAACCACTTTTGAGATTCAGGGGACATCAAAACGTGTATATCCATTAAAATCTCGACATTGAATTTTCGAAATGAATCCAATACTTTCTCTCTCTATAAAGCAGTGGTTCCCAACCGGTGTGCTCCGGCAATCAATGGTGCCGCGTGATTGGCTAAGGGGTGCCGTGAGATATTGAGATAAACACAAAAAAAAATTTAGTCTAACTATTGACTGGCTAATGAACAGTCTATTTGAGCATTGATTGAAAAAATTCCATCCTTTTCAAACAAGTCTCTACCTAGTTAATATTACTTTATTATGTTATAGTGTACGTTACTTATTATATAAAATTTCAATAAATTTACATATTAAATGAATGAGAAATGAAAATGCTGGAGGTATTTTCAGGCCAAATTTTAATACCACTATACAGTCTGGGGTCCTGAAACCTCGACTATATAGTGGTATTAAAATTTGGCCTGAAAATACCTCCAGCATTTTCATTTCTCATTCATCTATCTGCACCAGGGTTTCCCAATCATCAATTACATATTAAACTTAATTTTTTTACTTTCTCTTACTTCTATATATATGTTAATATATATAGAGAGAGAAAGTATTGGATTCATGTCAAAAATTCGATGTCGAGATTTTGATGGATATACACGTTTTGATGTCTCCTGAATCCAAAAAAGTGGTTTTCGCAACATGGTCTGTCTCTGTGTGTGTCTGTGTCTGTCTGTGTGTGTGTCTGTGAACAAAATATCTCAATAACGGAAAGAGCTAGGAGGTTGAAATTTTATATTTAAGTTAGGCACCCCCATGGGACGTGACACGAAGCTTTTGAACAAAATCGACCAAAGAGTACTAGTACTTTACTGATGCACTTTTTCAGTTTTTTTTTCGATTTTCTCAAAATGTTGATTACAATTCAAAAATCAATTATTTTTTAGATGCTCTTTAAAATGTATATTCTTATTTTGTGATTGAAATCTTCTGAAGACCACTTTACTCTTGTACTCCATAGAAAAGATAGGAGAAATGGTTGCCATGGTAACAACATATAAATATTTTGCCATACTTATAAATTTTACATCTTGAAAATCGAATGTACCCTACTGTCGGAAACTAAATACATGTCGACACAAAAAATCTGGTGATACAAGCACAGTACACAACTTTCGATTATCGAAGGCAAGAGAAAGTTGTGTGCTGTGCGCCAGTCACACCAGATTTTTTTTTTTAATTCAAGAAAGGGTGCCCGTAGTGTGTAATGTTATTTCCAAGGGTGCCGTGAACTTCAAAAGGTTGGGAAACTCTGCTTTATAGGCCTACACTTTATATATTACATACCCTGGTATACATTTTTAGGTAAGAGAAAGTAAAAATCAAAAGTCTTAGAACAATGCTCCCTTCCCCTCCTACCTGAAATGAGGACATAGGAATTTATCATAAACGGGCGAAATGAAGACCTTTATGCCGAATTGCTCCTCTTGCGGTTCCCCATAGGTAGCAACAGACAGGCGATCGACATTCTTACTTTCATGTTTCTCCATGAGTTATTTCATTAAAAAAAAAAAAATTTGAAAACTCTTTTTATAGATTAGTCGTTATTTGCAAATATGAGAAATGTTTATGTCAGGAGAGAGATGGGTGCATGAGTCATTCCCCCCTCTCTCTCTCTCGCTCCTTTGGTCGATGTTCTTCTTCGTTGTTAGTTCTTCGGTCTGTCAAAAGCGAAGGAAACCTTGGGACCATCATCATCATCATCAATGTTGACCTCGAGACCAGGTCTTTCTTGGAACACTCGGATGACCTCACCACCACCACCACCACCACCCGTCGAATGATATTTCGTTGTAAATGAACACCATCAACGATTTGATTTCTAAGAAAATCTAAATTCTAGTTTTGTTTTGATTAATAAATTATATTGTTGACGACTAGTCAACCAAAACGATCAATTTATAATTATTGGTTATAAACTCTCACAGGTATTATTCTTGCGAGACTTTTTCTACCTTGTGGCGTAAATAAGAGGAGGAGACGAGGTTAAAAACTTCCCCAGAAGAAAGAATGATGGTTTTAATAACAGGTTATTAATCGGGGAGTTTCACAGAGACACCAGAGAGTGTATTTGGCTGCCTATCTTCCAGTGAACAAAAAACTGAAAAAGTTATATTCATTTCATTCTTTATTATTACTAGGGCTCGGATTTCGCCCTATTTGCCTTTTTTTAATTTATGGCTTAAAATTTAGGCCAATATGATATGTATGCGTTTCATGAAATTCTGAATAAAATAAGAGGCATTTGTTAGTGCCTATAATGCCTATTTTGGCCGATTCTGGGTTTTAGTGCCTATTTCATCTATAAATGCCTTTTTTAGTGCCTATTTTAAGTTCAAATAGCCAATTTCAATTTTTTACGAGCTATACATAGCCTAAATTTAAAATTTTTTTGAATTATCAAGAAAATATTTCAGGGGGGGTAAAGGGAATAATTACCCCTCCCCCTCCCAAGATTTAAAAAAAAAATTATTTTTAATGTAAAATTTTAAAAATTAGTAGGGATGGCTGAGTAGCCCTACCCTAAATAAAAAAAAAAATTAAAAAAATTAGTACTTAAAAATTTGATTTGTATTTGTATTCTGGCAAACAAGTACAGAATTACCGAAATTAAGAAATAATTGTGTGCTATGCGACCAGTCACACCAAATTACCAAAAATAAGACATCAATTTTTTAAATTTTTTATATTATTTCTTAAATAATACCTTTTAAGTGCCTATTTTTACAATAAATGCCTTTTTAAGTGCCTATTTTAATAATTTTTAGTGCTTAGTTGCCTGCCTATTTTAAAGATTTTTAGTGCCTATAAATCCGAGCCCTAATTATTACTATTTGAAATTTCTATCGGGATCCCCTTTTATTTAATGTAGAAAGTGGTTGTGTAGAATTGTATAAAGGATTGAAGAGGAAAGCAGCCAGGCAGGAGCCTCTATTAAATTAAACTCATTTTATGCAAAACGTTTCTGCCGATTTAATCATGCCATCTTCAGTTGCATTGGAGTTTTTTAGTAAATTGAGTTGTCAACAGTCTGTGCATAAGCTTATTAATTTTACAATAGCGAAGAGAATTTCGAAACATTTTTGGACATTTCAAAATTCCCTTCGTAAAGACTCTCATAATATGCAATTATTTACATTGTTATTTATACTCATAAGCTATTGTAAAATTAATAAGCTTATGAATAGACTGTTGACAACTCTATTTACTAAAAAACTCCAATGCAACTGAAAATGGCATGATTAAATCGACCGAAACGTTTTGCGTAAAATGAATTTAATTTAATAGAGGCTTCCTGCCTGGCTGCTTTCCTCTTCAATCCTTTACCCCCTTTTATTTACCAGAGGTGCTTAAATGCACTAAGACACACACCTCAAACCCAACCGGCCTCTGGCCGTGGCCATCTACCGGCACCCCGTTAAGTTACTTACATCATTTCCTATATCTAACTCCTCATCCTGCGTTCGTCTCTAGCTAGTGAACTAATCCTTATTTCTGGTTCCTTTTATCCAACCTCTTCTATGCTAGGGAGGATGTCCTAGTTGAGGAGGGACTTCCTCAGCACCGACTCCTTTCGAAGAATGCATCACTGAGAGGGAAACTTCTTTACGTTCCCCCCACAGGGCTGGATGTCATAGCAACTCCCTCTCCTCGTAGAGTTGGCTGAGGACTATTGTAGTGAGATCCATTATTCTTGTTTGAATGTTTGTTTACATTAAATAATTATTTTTATTTAATGAAAAAAAAAAAGCCTCACGCCCAAGATTTGAACAGGGATCTTCTTTGTCAGGCGACAACTTAGCCAGTTCATCAGCGAGCCCCTTGATAGGCACACAAATGGAAAGGATAAAAGTAAAATTCCCAGATGTTAAAAAACAACCTTCGCGGGCTGCACAGCTAGTAAATATTGAAGATATTATAGTCGAGAGAGATGGCAATTTAATGTTTATATAACATACAAGAATAATTTTTTTCATTCGGTCAGTGATCTACGGATGCATGGATCACTAACTAACCACTACTTGGGTCCTTGCTCTTAAACAAGGACATATTTGCAAAAATTCTTTATAAAAAAGAAGAAAAGAAATTAGAAGAAGAATGAACTAAAAAAAAAAAAAAAAAAAAAAAATAAGAAAAGGTATCTCAAGTAGAGAGTAAATATTTTTCAGTTTTTTTCGATTTTCTCAAAATTTGCTCCAAAGATCTTGATTAAAATTCATAAATCAATTATTTTTTAGATGCTCTTTAAAATGTATATTCTCATTTTGCTATTGAAATCTTCTGAAAACCACTTTACTTTTGTACTTCATAGAGAAGATAAGAGAAATGGTTGCTATGGTAACAAAATATAAATATTTTCCCATGTTTATAAATTTTACATCTGAATTCAAATGTTCCGTACTCTCGGGAACTAAATATATGTCGTCACGAAAACTCTGATGTGACAAGCACAGAATACAACTTTCGATTACCGAAAGTAAGAGAAAGTTGTGTGCTGTGCGCCAGTCACACCAGATTTTTTAGTTTCGAATCAACAATATTTTGTTTTTTGTTACAAGGACGCTATAACAAAATTTAATTTATTTTAAGTAGGAAGTAAAAAGATATGAATATAATTTACAACGGATCATAAAAAATGAAAAACAACCACCGTCATCTGCGATGGGGGGTCGCATCGTCTCTCTACTTTCACTTTTTGGCGTTATTTTAGAAAATTAATTAAGTTTTTTTTTTTTTTTATTCAAGGATTATTTTTATTATCTTTTCTTCTTATGTTTGAATACCCATGAGATTAAAAACCTGGTCTGTCTGGTCAAACTTCAATAATTGAAAGTGCTTGTCATACCAAATTTTTTGTGTCGCCATTTTTTTTAGTTCCCGATAGTACGACCATAGGCGTCATTTGGGGGGGGGGCAGGGGGGGCATTTTATAAAATTTTATATTATTCTAAATAAAATACTCCAAAATACATCTACGAGTATACAAACTGTACAAAATTGAACAATTAATTAAATTAAATATGTTTTGGCCAAATTTGAGTACCCATTTGTAAGTACATTTTAAGAAAAAAAAATTTTTGCCCTCCCCCAAGAAAAAGTTGAAATGACGCCACTGAGTACGGCACTTTAGAATTCAAGATGTAAAATTTATAAACATAAAACAATATTTATACTATGTTATTAGGTGGGGGGCTCGCTGGTGTAGTGAGCTAGGGTGTCGGCCTCTACAAAAAAGATCCCTGTTCAAATCCTTGGCCTGCGGGATTTTTCATTAAATAAAAATATTTATTTAATGCAAACAAACCCTCAAGCAGGCACTGGATTGGAATATAGGATTTCACCACAAGAGCCTCCAGGCAACTCTACGAGGAGAGAGGGAGTTGCTGTGACATCCCGTCCTGTGGAAGGGACGTAAAGAAGGTTCCCTCTCAGTGATGCATTCTTCGAAAGGAGTCGGTGCTGAGGGAGTCCCTCCTCGAACAAGGACATCCTCCATAGCAATGAAGAGGTTGGAACCAGAAATAAGGATTTTTTTTTTTTTTTTTTAAACATTCACACTTTTTTACTTTCTCTTACCTCTATATATATGTTAATATATATAGAGAGAGAAAGTATTGGATTCATGTCAAAAATTCGATGTCGAGATTTTGATGGATCTTCACGTTTTGAGGTCCTCTGAATCCAAAAAAGTGGTTTTCGCGACATGGTCTGTCTGTGTGTGTGTGTGTCTGTGTGTCTGTGTGTCTGTGTGTCTGTGTGTCTGTGTGTGTTCAATTTAAAGCATGAAGGAATTGAGCTAGGAGGTTGAAATTTTATATTTAAGTTAGACACCTCCCCGGAGCGTGAAAATAAGCTTTTAATCAAAATCGGTCAAAAAGTACTAGTACTTTACTGATGCACTTTTTCAGTTTTTTTCGATTTTCTCAAAATTTGCTCCAACGATTTTTTTAAAATTCAAAAATCAATTATTTTTTAGATGCTCTTTAAAATGTATATTCTCATTTCGCGATTGAAATCTTCTGAAGACCACTTTACTCTTGTGTTTCATAGGAAAGATAGGAAAAATGGTTGCCATGGTAACAAAATATAAATATTTTCCCATACTTATAAATTTTACATCTGAATTCAAATGTACCGTACTGTCGGGAACTAAATATATTTTCGACACGAAAAATCTGGTGTGACAAGCACAGTACACAACTTTCGATTACCGAAGGTAAGAGAAAGTTGTGTGCTGTGCGCCAGTCACACCAGATTTTTCTCATTCACACTCACATTCACACACATTCATACAGTCTTTTCGGCAACTTAGGCCATATAAGACTTTGACGATAACCGTTGTAGAGAATATATCTATTGTGGGGTCAGGCATTTCTATTTAAGCCATCTGGTATCCAAATGGCTTAAATAAAATCATCGGACTGCCTGGGTCCGAACCCGCGACGTTTGGTATAGGAGGTAGGCACGCTACTTACACGCCAAACCCGGGGCCAGAAATAAGGATTAGTTCACTAGCTAGAAACGAACGAAGGAGTTATAGCAATACGATATCATTTGTTGTGATATTTTAAACATTTTGATTACAATGTGTAAATCTATATAGCAAGTATGCTTTGTTTCAATACAAGATGATATTATAGCAAATGTCTCGATTAGAATGAATCTTGTATTGAAACAAAGCATACTTGCTATATAGATTTACACATTGTAATCAAAATGTTTAAAATATCACATCAAATGCCATCGTATCGCTATAATTGACACCTGCTCAGTCCAGAGGAAGGGGGGCGATCAGCACCCTAAACGTCGACTAGCAGAATGAAATAAAATTTGTGTTTTATTTCTAATCCTGGCTGTCAATCAAGCATCGATAATATACACAGTCTCCAGCCAAAGAAAATATGAGAATATACATTTTAAAGAGCATCTAAAAAATAATTGTTTTATGAATTTTAATCAAAATCGTTATAGCGAATTTCAAAATTATCAAAAACTGAAAAAGTACAATAGTCAAGTACCAGTACTCTTTGGCCGATTTTGTTCAAAAGCTTCGTGTTACGTCCCATGAGGATATAAAATTTCAACCTCCTAGTTCACTATTCCTATACATTTTAATAATAACGTGGGGAAGGGTTTTTTTAATAATAATTTCATAAATTTCTTTTATAAATTCACTAGCGCTTTGAAGAATAAGGCAAGTTCCTTTTTGCCGAGTATCCAAATAAGACAAATGATTTCGTTCATTGAACTCGAGCTCTTTTTTCGATCCTAGGCCACGAGATGGAATCTCTTCTTGAAAAAAAAGAGCATAACGCGCCTAGGGACCCATCATTATTTCACAAGAGAAGCTTTTTTTTTTCGCTGGCAATAACCGATAATGGCAAAACGTGGAATCAAAAAATAAATAATGTTAAAGTGCCTGCCTGATATTTAAAAAGAGTTTATTTTCAAAATTACACTAGCGTGTAGAGTTCTGGACTTGTTCGTCCTTGTCTATTACCGATATTAAATTAAATTTTTTACTTCCTCTATTCTTTTAAGGGGCAACGGGAGCGAAGTGGTTACGCATGTTTTTCCCGATAAGAGGGCGTTGTGTGTCATTAAAAGTATGCCCAAAAAATCAAGTAATTCAAAAATTTGCCAAGAGATGTCAGAATGGTAGCTAATAATATTTAATGCATTTGGTTGATTTTCATTGATCTTTTAACAATAAATACTTTGTAAGGGAAAAATGAATTTACTTTTTGAATAAATTAAAATCAGTGCTTTTAAAATAAATCAATAAATAAAACTTTTCTAATATTGTGAAATTGTGCATGATGTAATGCAACCCCCACCCTCGTGATCTCATCGATGACCTCACACCCCCATTCCTCCAAGATAAAGAAAACATCGTTCGGACCAAATATGGGCACAAGTCTGAGTGACAATCCTCACCCCCTTGGTGACTAATCGGTGAGACATCCATTCTCCGCTTCTGCCCCTAAGAAGGGAGAATGGGCCTATATAAGGCGCTGGGTCTGAGGGCCCGCTCTCATTGTCAATTATCATTTGAACACACACACACAACCTATCTCACTTATACCTAATTCAGTCATCGTAGATGCTGGAACCTGGCCCATCTAGTTAGGGGGATCTCTAGGTGAATATGCCTGCCCCTACTAGATAAACTCCTTCATATCTGAAACCATCCAGCAATCCATTCTAAAGTGACTCCGCACTAAACAGGTGCAAAAGACCCTAACCTCAAGAAGTATCATATTCTACCCGGATGAGGGGCCAACGGGCCCCACACTCTTCTTGGATGGACCCCCGCCACTGATAACCCCCCAAGATCATCGTCAACAGACATGGACCGAATACTTATCTACAGATAAGCACACATTTTTGTATAAAATTTGTAAACCTTTAAAATTAATATTGATTCAAAAGTAAAAAAATAAATAACTCTTGTAAATATTTGTAAAAAACAATTCTTTCAGCAAAAGCGAAGCACCCCCATTATTTAAAATTAAAGTAAATTAATAATAAAATTACTCAATTTTATTTACCTTTTTCCCAGCCTTTTCAAACAAACCAAAGCACATTACAACTTTATAAATGTTATTATATATTAAATGGATCTTTTATAAAAGCATAAAAATATATAAATATAGGCCAGATATAGGCTAATACTATATCGTCTGTTAGGCTAACCTTGCAAGAATGCTGAAATAATTCGACAGTTGATTTTTAAATAAATCATCTAAGCTTATTTTAAAAATTTCTTAATTAATATGTGATTAATAATAACAATAAATTCATTTTTAAATTTAAAAAAAATTAAAGATTATTGGGACAGATTGTTTTTTTGTATTTGCTTGGTAACAAAAAAATTAATAACGATAATTTTTTAATAAGTCATTAAAACAATTATAGCTCGATGTCCCAATAATCTCTTATGAATTTAATTCATTTAAAAAAAAACCGCATTGAAAAATTCCTTATAATAGTCTAGGTTTTTTAAAAGTACGTTTAGACATGATTACTTTCTTAGAAACAAATCACTGACCGCCTAATTCCACTTATTTGGATTCAGGGGACCTCAAAACGTGTATATCCATCAAAATCTCGACATCGAATTTTTGACATGAAACCAATACTTTCTCTCTCTATATATACAGTATTAACATATATATAGAGGTAAGAGAAAGTAAAAATCTGTCAGTTGCCCCTCGTCCGTAAAGCTCAGGCTTCATGGACGCAAGATCGCTTGCCTAACTTCAAGGCGCGGTCCTGCAGATAAAAGTAAAAGTGTCGTCTATAAGGAAGAAATTTGATAAAAAGAACTTTATTTCTAAATGCTCTCTATCATTAGAAATAATATATCCTGTAATAATATAAACCTGGCCGTTGGGTCTGGTCAAGGGGGTCTGGTAACATTTGAAATTAACAGCAATCCAAATCATTACAGTGAAGCAATGCGGAATCTCGTGAGGGTGGCCCCAAGGAATCAGCGTGTGGAACACCCTCCTACAATCGATACAATATTATTTTTAAACCTATTCTTTAAATAAATACAAATCTCATCAAATGAAATATCAATTTCATTATAGTCCGGACGATCGAGAAATCCCTAAATTTTCTTTATTACATCAAGCGAATCAATAAAATTTTACAGCTTGTCTCAAAAAAAGTTTGTCTGTTTATGAACAAAATATCTCTAGAACAAAAAAAGCTACGAGGATGAAATTTTATATTTAAGTTAGTCGCTCCTCCAAGAAGTGAACCGAAGCTTTTAATCAACATCGGCCAAAGAATACTAGTACTTTACTGATGTATTTTTTCAGTTTTTTTTTTCGATTTTCTTAAAATTCGCTCCAACAATTTTGATTAAAATTAAAAAATCAATTATTTTTTAGATGCTCTTTAAAATGTATATTCTCATTTTGCCCTTGAAATCTTTTGAAACACACTTTACTCTTGTACTTTATAGGTAAAATAGGAGGCTATGGTAACAAAATATAAATATTTTCCCATGTTTATAAATTTTACTTCTTGAGTTCTGGCGGGCCCTCGGGCTAGGTGTAGTTGGTAGCGCGCCTGCTTTGTATATCAATGGTCGCGGTTTCGGGCCCCAGGCAGTCCGATGATTCGGTCGCCTTTTATTAATTATGAAAAGAAAATTAGCCCTCGGGGCTTGGTGTAGAGGATAGCGTGCTAACCTCGTATAGCAAAAGTCGCGGGTTCGGACCCCAGGCAGTCCGATGATTTTATTTAAGTCACTTGGATACCAAATGGCTTAAATAAGAATGCCTGGACCCCATATATGTTATATTAAATCAATAACGGTTATCGTCAAAGTCTTATATGGTCTAAGTTGCCGAAAAGACTGTGTGAATGGGAAAAAATTTGAGTGTTTTTTTATAAAAAAAAAAAAAAATATATATCAGCGGAAACTATTTTATATGTCGACACAAAAAAATCTGCTGTGTGGCCAGTCACACCAGATTTTTTGGTTATCGATAACATCCCATTAAATAAATAAATAAAAAAAAAACATTTTAAAAGAATTTCTGCCAATTTTTTTTTTTTTTATTTCAAAAGAAAAGAATGTCCTTTTTGTTGGTTTGTTGTTGTTGTTGTTGTTTGTTATCGCGTAAATCGCTTGAATGGTTTTCTCTTTCTCTCATCTCTCTCTAAAATATTTGTTTAAAAATATTTTTTTTTTTATATTGATAGAGTGAAAGAAAAAAATGAACTCTGTTTATAAATAATAAACTTGATGATGATTCTTGAAAATTTTTTTTTTTTTTGGTGTGTGTTTTTTTTTCTTTCTATCAAAAAATATATACGTACAATTTCTTGTAAAATGGGGGGAGAATAAAAATAAATCGTTATGAATAGCATATAATCAGGTCTATTCTCTAAAAACAAACGTTAAAATTTAAAATAGGTGTTAGAAAGTAATGAAAAAAACAATCAGCATTAAAAAATGCTATTCAAAATCACTTCCTTGCCTGTAAACAAAAATTTAAAGCCAAAGCGTTAACATTTAGTAAAGAGTGTTAAAAATTAATGCCATGTCTAGGGGGTGCCTTTAATATTTTAACGTCGTGTTTAAAATAAAAAGGGCGTCCTTAACATAAGGTTATGATTTTGATAGCTTTGAAATAAAAGCAACATATTAACGTCGCTGTTAAAACATTGTTTAGAGAATAGCAGTTTTTTAACGCTGATTGTTTTTACATTACTTTTTAACACCCATTTGTTTATTTTAAATTTTAAAGACTGTTTTTAGAGAATAGGCCAAATTGGGTAACGTTAACCCGTGCCTCATCGGGGTTAAAATTTTGAAAAAGTGCGATTTTATCTAAAAATTCGCAGTTTTTACTTCATAAAACGAAAACAAAGTATCGTAGAAAAATGATTCTGGGCTCATTTCATAGCAAATTTAATTCTCTTGAGGTTTTATAATAACTATTTTTTCATTAAAACTTATAGATTATTGCTCTTTCTGAAAAATAAGTGGAAAATCACAATATAGACCAGCGTTTTCCAAATTGTGAGGCGCGGACTAGTCTAAGGGGAGGCGCGAATATTGGCCACCAAGATCAATTTTCCAAATGATTGCTAGTTTTATAAATAAAATAATTTTGATGATTCTGGGACGGAGTTTTTAATTAAAATAATAAATATTAATAAATAAAAAAAATATTTTTATATAAATTTAAATTTTTTAGTATTAAACATTTTTGTTTTTGTATTATTTTATTAAATGTGTAGGGGAGGGGGCGTCATACGATTAAATATTTTTAAGGGAGGCGTTGTAACATCAAGTTTGGAAACCAGTGATTTAAAGTAAGACTCATTCTAGAGAATTATACTTTGTGTAAAACCCAAAGGCGGATCCAGGGAAGTTTTTCAGGGTTTTAATTTTTTTCTGACTAGACGCGAAGCTCGTCGAAAGCGATAGAATTGTTAATTATTTTATTTATTAGAATTGGATAAGGGGTTGAAAAATTGAAAAATATGTTTTTTAAATTTATTTTAGCTAAATCGAAGCCAAATAAATAGAAAACATTCAAAAAATATCGTTGATTATTATTTTGATTAGAGGGGATGAAGGGTTGATTATTTAAGAAAGGCCTTGGAATATTCCAAATCACTTGTTGACATTCTTTTCCATCTCAAAAAATAGTTAGATTAGAACAAAAGGTATTTTTTTACTTTTAATAAAAAGGGAATTGCTATGTCCATCTATTTATTCCTATACGAAGAGATAAGAGACAAGTCTCTCTCGTTCAGTCGAGTGCGTTGCCTGCTAGCAGGCGTTGCTCTGTTTTTTTGTGTTTAAAGTGAATCAAAGTGAATAATTAATATAGTGCAACCCACCCTGACCTCACCGTCAACCAGCACACCCTCTTGAGAGTCTTATTAAAGGTAATTATTATGCATTTTATCGTTGAAAAAAAAAATGATAAAAACAAATAATTTGACTGCGAAAAACGATTCTTTTGAATATGAAATTAAATATTTTGCATTTCACTAAGGGTAGAGGGAGAATATAAGCTGTTGAAAGGGGGAGGGGGAGTGTAGGTGTCATTGAAAAAAAATTTGTTTTTTATTTTTTATCTTTTTTTTTAACACACTTTCTCATTCACACACACACACATACAGACAGTCTTTTCGGCAACTCAGGCCATATAAGACTTTTTACGATACCCGTTATTAATTAATAATATAAATATTGGGGGTCCAGGCATTTCAATTTAAGCCATTTGGACGAGGTCCAAACCCTCGACGTTTGGTATAGAAGGTAGGCACGCTACCAACTACACCAGGCCCGAGGACATATTTTTTATCTTTTCTTAAGTCACCATTATTTACCATTATATTCTTCCTATTTGGCCTATATTTTTGTTAATCAAATTACTTTAATATACTTTTACTCAGGAGTGGATTAAGGGTTTAAAATTCAAATAAAATAATTTCAAAATAAAATAAATAGCCTAAGGGCGGGGGAGGGGCGAATATTGGCCACCAGGACCAATTTTCCAAATGATTGCTAGTTTTAATATAAATAAGAATAAATAAAAAAAAATATTTTTTTTATTTATTCTCGCGGAGTAAAAAAAAAATTCCTAGTCATATGCAGCCAAAATTATTGTGACGTTTCGGCCTTCTTAAGAGCCGGAGGCAAGAATAAAAGAAAATTTTAATTTCAAAATTATAATTGTAATTTTTCATTCAAAATTTTCATTCAATAACTAGGATTTTTTTTTTTTTTTTTTGACTCCGCTTTAATATAAAATTATTTTTTTTAGCATTAAAAATTTTTGTTTTTGTATTATTTTATAAAATGGGGGAGGGGGGCATCATAAGATTAAATATTTTTAAGGGAGGCGTGGTAACATAAAGTTTGGAAATCACTGATATAGATCATTCGATATAACAATTTGCCGGAAAAATATTCCGAAGGGAATGAAATTTTTACTACCCCATACTCTAGAATGCCAATCCTAAATTTTCGACCTCAAAGACCGTGTGGGGGGATGGGGGAGGGGGACAAAAACCTCAAAAATTTGAGAAATCTTCAGGTTTTTGCTTATATCTCGTAAACTATTTATATTTTGTGAAATATAGCACAATAGAAAGTTGTAGAGCATTAAATTTGCTAAAATTTGGTACATAAAACGAATTCGTAGACTCAATACTAACCGAAATACGGCCGGTCAATTTGACAAAATATAAATAGTTTACGAGATATAAGCAAAAACCTGAAGATTTCTCAAATTTTTGAGGTTTTTGTCCCCCTGCCCTCCCCCCACACGTTCCTCGAGGTCGAAAATTTAGGATTGGCATTCTAGAGTATGGGGTAGTAAAAATTTCATTCCCTTCGGGATATTTTCCCGGCAAATTGTTATATCGAATGGTCTATATTGTGATTTTCTACTTATTTTTCAGAAAGAGCAATAATCTATAAGTTTTAATGAAAAAATGGTTAATATAAAACCTCAAGAGAATTAAATTTGCTATGAAATGAGCCAAGTTTCATTTTTCTACGATACTTTGTTTTCGTTTTATGAAGTAAAAACTGCGAAAATCGCACTTTTTCAAAATTTTAACCCCGATGAGGCACGGGCTAGCGTTACCCAATTTAGCTAAAACTTTGCCATTATCATTTTCTAGCCAAAAGACAACTTTTAGGATGTTCGGCCGAAAGAAATTAAAAAATTTTGTTTTTTGCGGCCACCCTAGTGTAGGCCTATATCCATCAAAATCTCAGCAAATATATAGATAAGAGAAATAAAAAGTAAAAGACAACTAAATGTGACGTCACTCTACCTGGGAAGTGTTATTGATGTGACGCAGGGACGAAACCGAAGTCAGAATAGCCAGATATTTTTTAATAAAAAGATTTACTTCCCAGAGACTGTGTTCAATGGCTAAAATGAATCTCCTGGTTTCTATAAAAGAAATAACGGAGTGAGAGCAAACTCCAGAAATAATCAGTGAAGCACTTCAGTCTGGTTGCTTTATGCCCAAAATTCTCGTGACATTCTTGTCAAAAAAAAAAAAAAAAAGAGAAGAAAGAAAGCTTCGAACCGAATCTCCTTCAAGATACGCATGCCTAACTTAAGGGTCATTTTTCTTGCATGTTTGTTCCTTCAATTTTTCATATAAATGAAGCAAAAAATAAATTTGCTTTTAATTAAGATTACAAATCAAAAAGGTCATATTCTAAAATGGAAAATTTTCTTGTCTCCAATAATTTTAATGTTACGAATGTTGGACCGGTGATGTCAAGAATCACGTCACAATTTGTTGTTAACATACCAGGTCGATAATTTTCCCGTTTTCAATATGTTTTTGAAGACAAATTCAATTTCAAAAGGTTTCATTGCGTTTTACAGCTATGCCATCTTCAGAACTTTTTACAAAAAAAAATCTGGTGTGACTGGTCGCACAGCACACAATTTTCTCTTATCTTCGGTATAGGGATGGTAGATTCGGATTTTCTTTTAAAATCGAAACCAAATAAATCAATTTTTTACAAAAGTTTTTTCTTTGTGCCCATAAGTTGATTTTAAGGTTCTGCTTACGATTTTCAAGCGGTTTGTGGAACAAGAAAAATAGAACGTTGCATTAGTGGTGCCCAAATCAATTTATTCAGTCTTTATATCTTCTTTAAAGACTAACACATACAGCCTTTGTATATGTTAGACATATACGATCTTTTTTTATACTACTCTGAAAAATTATCGCTGAATTATTTCTTAAATTTTCGTTTTTGTTAAATTTTATTTAAAAATGACTTCCCCAAAACTTTCAATGCAAATAAATTGGAGTCCTGAGAGAGAAAACTTTGCTGGTTTTTATTCTCCTTATCGTCCTCAACTACGATTCCCAGCTAAAAACAACTACTGTTTCTCGTATATTCTTTTGGAATTTCGTCTGTGTATGTATGTGGGTTTAAACCAAGAGCGGATACAAGGGGGGGTAAAAGAGTAAATACCCCCCCCCGAGATTTAAAAAAAAAAAAATACTTTTTTTAGCAAAAAAAAAAATTATTTTTATTGTAAAATTTTAAAAATTAATACTTAAAATCAGAATGCACTTTTAAATTACCGAAATTAAGAAAAGATTGTGTGCTGTGCGACCAGTCACTCCAGATTACCCCCCCCCCCCCGAGAAACACCTCTGGATCCGCCACTGGTTTAAACACGATTGCTTAAAAATCCAAGCAGCCACATCCATGAAATTTGTTATATGCTCCTTACACTAATATTGTAGATCTCTATCAACTTTTGAAGTAAGTACGTCCCCTGGAAGTAGTACTTTACCTAATCATAAGTTTTTTCAAAAATTTTCAATTTCATTTGTTTATATTTACATGTTTTTTAATGACATCTTATTTGTTTTGACTTTTTTTTTTCAAAATTAACGAAACAGCCTACGGGCTTGGTCTAGTTGGTGGAGTGCCTGCCTTCTATACCGAACGTCACGGGTTCGGACCCCAGGCAGTCGGATGATTTTATTTATGCAATTTGGATACCAAATGTCTTGAATAGAAATGTCTGGACCCCCAATAGATATTTTAATAATAACGGTTATCATCAAAGTCTTAAATGGCATAAGTTGCCGAGAAGACTGTGTGAGTGTGAGTGTGAATGAGAAAAAAAGTGCGACTGTTAAAAAAAAAAATAAAAACGAAAAATGTCCTTTTCTTCGTTGATTATTTCAAAAACTATTCAGTTTTCAAAAAATTGTCAAAGAATAAAAACTCTTTAAAATAGAGTAATTTATCATAATATAATTAACAAAAAAATTGAAAATTTCAAAATTGTTGAAAAAACTTATAAGGTAAAGTACAATGAGGGACAATATTAAGTCTCACCCATGCGTTTTCATCTTGTGATTATTTCATTGTTTTTATAAAAGAAAATAAAAATCTTCATTGGAAATTTTCTAAATTTTAACAAATTTGAAAAAAATTTATAATATTTTTTAAACACAATGAAATAATCACAAGTAGAAAACTCATAGGTGGGACTAAATATTGTCCCTCACTGTACTACTTCCAAGTGACGTATTTACTCCAAAAGTTGATAGAAATCTACAATTTTAGTGTAAGGAGCATATACCAAATTTCATCGAACTGGCTGCTTTGGTTTTTAAGCAATCTTGTTCACACACACACAAACACAGGCATAATGCCAAAAATGGTATTTTTGGACTCAGGGATGTCTAAGACGTGAAGAAACATCAAAATCTCGAAATCGAATTTTTTTACGATTACAATACTTTCTCTTTATATTCTATACGAGAAAGTAAAAATTTCTATTGCTCCAAACTTTTTCCTATATTGTAGGCAATAAAATTTACCAATTAAAACGGGAAACAAACTCTTATCCTCTAGCACAAGAGGCGAGATCTCTATCTCCATCTATGGCTAACAAAATTTTAATCAAATTTATAATTTACCTCTTCCGTTGTTTAAGAGCATCGTCTAAAATAATAGCCTATTAATAATAATAAGAAATTCATATAGCATCTTTCCCTTCAAAATCCAAATTCAAAATGGGTTTTTGAAAATGTCTTTTCTCCTTTTAGCAGGTAAGAAGAAGGGTCGATGAATCATGATGGCTCGCTAGCGAGCTGTGGGTCAATAGACAAGTAGGGAAATGTCAATCATTCGTTATGATAGGAAGAAGGACCGCCGCCCGGAAGTCCTCACAGTCCCTTCCGTCTTGGCCTTTGCGAGTTCCTCCTCTCTTTCTCTGCTGGCAGGCTTGCTTGCTTGACACTTTGGCTACCTACCTACCCCCTCGACTCGAACGTTGATTGAATCGTTAATCAAAACGGAAATCACTTGGACATCACCGGACATGAAAACGCTTCTTTAATTATTATTAAAAAAACTAACTAGATAGAGGTTTCTCTGCCGTTTTATCAATTTATATTCGTGTTAAGCCATCATCGAAATTGAAAAAAAAAAAATTATTTTTTAAATAAAATGAAAAAGGGACAAGAAATTGAAATTATCTTTAACGAATCTAACTCGAGTATCATAAGACTTTTGGTGATCAGGCGAGCGTCAATTGAAGGAATTTTGGGCGAAGATTCTCTTCGATTCATTAAGATTCCGAAATATATATTTAACACTCACACTTTTTTCTCATTCACACACACATACACACAGTCTTTTCGCAACTCAGGCCATTTAAGACTGACGATAACCGTTATATTATTTATAATATCTATTGGGGGTCCAGGCATTTTTATTTAAGCCATTTGGTATCCAAATGGCTTAAATAAAATTAATTTTATTATAAGGACATCGGCCAACAAAATAAATACTTTTATTATCCGTTTATTTGTAAATATTTCGATTTCAGTGATATAGAATCATCTTCAGTACAATCAACAGATGTTTTGCAAATCGTCAATTCCTCCCATTCAATATGACAAAATAGCTGGGCATTCCAGGAATGCAATTTTCATATTGATAATAATTTAAATAAAATCATCGGACTGCATGGGGTCTGAACCCGTGACCCTTGGTATGCAAGGTAGGCGCACTATCAACTACGCCCAGCCGGGGTCGCCTTTTCTTGAATTATGAAAAGAAAATTAGCCCTCGGGGCTTGGTGTAGGGGTTAGCGTGCTAACCTCGTATACCAAAAGTCGCGGGTTCGGACCCCAGGCAGTCCGATGATTTTATTTAAGCCATTTGGATACCAAATGGCAGGCCACGGATATCGATGGATATCGTAAAAGTCTTAAATGGCCTGAGTTGCCGAGAAGACTGTGTGAATGAGAAAAAAAGTGTGAGTGTTTAAAAAAAAAAAAATTATTATTCCATTCCAATTCAGTGCCTGCTTGAGGATTTGTTTACATTCATTGAATACACAAATGCAAAGAATACATAAATATTTATCTATACCCTTCTGGGAGAAATCGTAACTTTAGGAATTAATAACAAAAATCTGGTGTGACTGCGCAAGCACACAACTTTCTCTTACCCTTCGGTAAGAGAAAGTTGCGCACTGTGCTGGTCACACCAGATTTTTTGTGTCGAGATATATTTAGTTTCCCATAGCACCTTAGTTTCAAACTTGCATTTTAAATGTTGACTGCTTCAAATAAACTATGGTTATTTTTCAAAAATTTTAATCTCATATTTGGACATTTTATACACAATATAGATTCGTAAATAAATACAAAATTTCATAAGGATTGGAAAAAAAATTTTAAATGCGTAAAAAGTTCCAAAGGGGACCCCCTTTTGAATCGAAATTAACATGCGAATCCCTATAGGAAATTAACATTGGCCAAATGCGAAGATAAAGGTAGAAAAATTTAAAACGCGTAGAAAGAGAGAAGATAGTTTTGTGAGAGAGAGAGATATGTTTTCTCCGAAAAAAAAAAATGGGCGTTTAAATAATAATTGATTTTTAATCTAATAAAAAGAAAAAGATTTAAATTCGGTTACCATGGCAACCATTTATTTCTCCTATCTTTCCTATGAAGCACAAGAGTAAAGTGTGCTTCAAACAATTTTGAGGGCAAAACGAGAATATACATTTGAAAGAGCATCTAAAAAATAATTGATTTTTGAATTTTAATCAAAATCGTTAGAGCGAATTTTGAGAAAATCGAAAAAAAACTGAAAAAGTACATCAGTAAAGTAATAGTACTTTTTGGCCGATTTTGATTAAAAGCTTATTTTGTCGGTCCCGGGGGGTGTTTAACTTAAATATAAAATTTCAGCCTCTTAGCTCAATTCCTTCATGCTTAAAATTGAACACACACAGACAGACAGACAGACAGACCATGTCGCGAAAACCACTTTTTTGGATTCAGGGGACCTCAAAACGTGAAGATCCATCAAAATCTCGACATCGAATTTTTGACATGAAACCAATACTTTCTCTCTATATATATATTACATATATACATAGGTAAGAGAAAGTAAAAGTCAGAGGAATTTCGGGACCCGAGTATTTTTCCTGGACTCTCCATAATGTCCTTTAAAAAAAAACACTCACACTTTTTTTTCCATTCACTTTCACACTCACCCACATACACACAGTCTTTTCGGCAACTTAGGCGATATAAGACTTTAAAGGATAGCCGTTATTATGAAAATATATACCGGTATATTTTGGTCCATGCATTCTTGTTTAAGCCATTTGGCAAAGGGCTTAAATAAAATCATCGGATTGCCTGGGATCCGAACCCTCGACCCTTGGTATACAAGGCAGGCGCGCTACCAACTACGGCCAGCCCGGGGAGCTTAAGGTCCTTTATAAGACTGCAAAATTTCGTTTCAAAATTCCAACGGGAAATTAATTGTTCAGAGCGTGACAGACAGACAGACGGACGGACACTCTGTTAATATATATATATAGATATTTGGGGTCCAGGTATTCTTATTTAAGCCATTTGGGTACCAAATAAAGAAATAGATTTACTCAATAAAGTAGAATCTCGGATACGCGACCGACGGTTCGGTCGCTTTTGGAATTCCAATTATCGGGAGTACAAGATTTAAAAAATTAAAAAACGTATTAATTGTAGAAAGGAAAGAAAAAATGTAAGGGAAGCTCAATTTCCCTCTCTACTTTCCTCATTTCCTTTCAGTGAAAAGGTAATGAATGATTTAGTCGACGTTTCGGAAACGAATCATCCCATCTTCAGCACTTAAGATCATCGAAAATTTATTTGATTCTAGACCAAGCAAAATATAATGAATCTTTTTTTTTTATTTTTAAAAATTTATTTTAACTCTTTGAAGATTGGTGGGAATTTATATTCACAGTTTTATATTCCTAAAATTTCAAGATATAAAAAATACTTTTTACCAGCTAAATGTTTTAAAAATGACGTAATTTGCAAAACAAGAAGAAGAGGCTTAAGGCTTATTAAGAGACTTTACGAAAAAGTTGTCGATGTCGTCATCTTGAATTAATAAGATTTTTTTTTAAACTCAAGATTTTTATTTTGTTTACAAATAGGTATGCCATTAATTTTTGAAAATGGCCATAAAAATATAAAAAAGATTTTCTTTTTCTTATATTTCAGACATCCGCACATTAGAGACCGGATTCTTTATATTCACTTGCCTTGTCGGCCCTCCAGTGGCCAAGAGTTTTTTTTTTTTTAACATTCACACTTTTTTTTCATTCACACTCACACTCACACACATTCACACTGTCTTTTCGGCAAAGACATTTACGATAACCGTTATTCATTTAATATTCATATATGGGGTCCAGGCATTCTTATTTAAGCCATTTGGTATCCATTTGTCTTAAATAAAAACATCGGACTGCCTGGGGTCCGAACCCGCGACGTTTGGTATACGAGGTTAGCACGCTAACCTCTACACCAAGCCCCGAGGGCATTGTGGCCAAGAGTTGTTGACCAATGCCTATAATGATACAGGGCTGTATATTCGTTGGGCGGCAAATTTTGTAAAAAAAAAAATGCTTATTTATAATTAATTTTGTTCTTTTAAATAGCCGTTAAAAAACTAAAGCACTGTTTTTTAGTGCTAGGAGCCATTTGGAACCAAATGGCTTAAATAAGAATGCCTGGACCCCTAATATGTGTATAGGTTATCAATAACGGTTATCGTCAAAGTCTTAAATGGCCTAAGTTGCCGAAAAGACCGTGTGAATGTGTGTGTGAGTGTGAGTGTGAATGAGAAAAAAGTGTGAATGTTTTTTTAAAGAAAGGCTAGAGCCTCTTTTTTCCTAAGAACTTAGCTTTTTTTTTGCTAAGTATTGTTGTTGAAGTATTTTTTTCGGTTGTATTATTAATATATAATTTGAAGAGAAGTTGCTGTTGATGTTTTGGAATGGAAAAGAGCAAGTACAGGTGCAGCAAATGAAGAGAGCCTTTGGATGCCAAATGCCGAAAAGGAGACGTTTCGGACAAAATTTTATTTGTCCGTCCTCGTTGGCTTATAATTCAATTAGGCACAAAGTTGTCATTGTTTTTGCGGCACGAATTTGTGCACATGTATATTTTTTTATAAAATCAGGCGAGTGTCAATGTTACCTGAGAGTCTATAAGATAAGATATTAATAAAGAAAACGAGACAACGAGGTTGGCTTCCAGTCAATGATTGGTGACCAAAGCGTTGATAATGAAAAGGAAATAATTGATTAATTTTTTCTCCCGGTGGCCGAAAAAGGAGATTTCTCCTCTTCATTCTAGCAAGACAATCATTCAAAGGGGTGCATGAAAATAATAATGGTCTAGTGGTTAGGGCACTCCGAGTACAAATTGGAGGATCCATCCGTGGTTCGACTCCCGGCGGCACACTCTTATTTATTCGGATATATGAATTAATAAATATTTAATTATATAATAATTTCGTTACAAAAATTGCAGCGGTACTCCCAATATCTTCGGTATTCTATAAACGCATGAGGAAATTATCTCAGAAACTATAAAAGTCATGAAATGTTAAGAAAAATGTTAAATTTGATAGAAAAAATGATATATAAACTAATTTAATTTAAGGAAGGAAATTACACCTATCGACACAAAAGACAAGCACAGAATACATCTATGACAGAAGTTAAGAGAGTTGTGCTATCAGTCACACCAAACTTTTTCCTTCTACATAGACATTGCTTGAAGAATTTTCATGTTAATACAAGCGGAGTCAAAATAGCCTCAGAATGTGAAAAAGGCTCCTGTCCCATCCGGGGCTAAGGGTCTGACAGATTCCTCCCAAGTTCTGTTCTAGTTAGTTCTGCCCCTCGGGAGAAAGTTAGGCCTATATACGTCACCCCCCAAAAATCTTACCTTTTAATCGACTGATGATATCGCTATGACGGAATGGGAGGAGTCTCAAACTGAACAAGAAGTAGGCTATAAATCAAAGAGACAACCATTTCAGGTAGTCAAAAAAAAAAAAAACTTACAACATTCACTATAGGTATTATGTGTTGCTTGATAAAATCTTATTTTATATGCTGATTTGTTAATTATAGAAATACGTAAAAGAAACGAGCTATTAATACATATTATAAGTATGAATTTATTAGGACACTAGCCGTTCCATCGGCCTGCGGCGGACTCTCGCCTTTTCTTATTCAAGTGCACCAATTTTTCAGTCAACTCGTTTAAAGGCAATTAATAATTAAAATACATACAGTATCTGGCTTATTAAAAAATTCCACCCCTCTTATCTTGAAGGGGATCTGATTTATACATTGTATATAATGGCGGAGTGTCCGTCTCTCTGTCTGTTTGGAAACAATCCAAGCACCATCTCCGATCTCTCTAAAGATAAAAATTTTTACAATTACAATATCTTTATTTCTCTTTTAATTTACATATGTTTTCTGACTTCGAAGACCTCGGTTCCCAATCAGGCTTCCTGTTTTGCTTTCATCCCATTGTTGCCCATTGTTTGGAAACATGTATATAGGGAAAAAATTTATCAAAAAACACTATCTCTAAAGAAAAAAATTTTATTTTATTTTATTTTGAAATTCCTATCGGGATCCCCGTTTATTTACCCGAGGTTCTTTCGTGCACGAAGACATACACTTCAAGCCCAACCGGCCTCTGGCCGTAGCCATCTACCGGCACCACGTGAGGTTACATCATTCTCTATCTCTAGCTCCTCCTACTCCTGCTTTCGTCGTCTCTAGATAGTGAACGAATCCTTATTTCTGGTTCCAAACGGCTCCTTATATCCAACCTCTTCTATGCTAGGGAGGATGTCCTAGATTGAGGAGGGACTCCCTCAGCACCGGCGTGTAGCCTACTCCTTTCGAAGAATGCATCACTGAGAGGGAACCTTCTTTACGTCCCTTCCACAGGACGGGATGTCACAGCAACTCCCTCTCCTCGTCGAGTTGCCTGAGGGCTATTGTCGTAAGATCCTATATTCCAATCCAGGGCTTGCTTGAGGATTTGTTTACATTTAATAAATAAATATTTTTATTTAATGAAAAATCCCGCACGCCAAGGATTTGAACAGGGATCTTCTTTGCAGAAGCTGACACCCCTGACCCCTAGCTCACTACACCAGCGAGCCCTCTGTTAAAAGAAAAAAATTTAAAAACTTTAATTATATAACAATTTTTATTATTTTTCATTTGAGAGATTTAACTATTTAATTATTTTAATTAATTAGCTTTAATCTTTCATAAGGCAAGACTAACCAGTACTTTTCAATTTTCTGGAATTTTAAAACTTTCGGTACCCGAGTATTTTTCCTGGACTCTCCTTAACGTCCTTTATAAGACAGCAAAACTTCGTTTCAAAATTTCAACGGGAAGTTTGTCAATCAAAGATTATAGGTCGAACAGACACTCTAGACCAGTGGTTTCCAAACTTTATGTTACAATGCCTCCTTGAAAATATTTAATCGTATGACGCCCCCCCCCCCCTCCCCTACCCACTTTATAAAGTAATGCAAAAACAAAAATTTTTAATGCTAAAAAATATAAATTTATATAAAAATATTTTTAGATTTTGATAGGGCAGATTCAGCCAAATAAAAAGCCCTTATATGCTTCTCGACTCCGGAGACGTTTCGAGATAACTTTAATGTCTCATCATCAGTCCGTCTACAAAATGTACATATGAATAAATCATTAGTTTTCGATATACAGTAAAAACTATAAAATCAATTGTAATAAAATAAAAACATACGCTTACATCGAAAATTAGCATAAAGGTAGTCATTATACATGTATAATGCTGGAGCATATGTCCATATAAATTTCATATAATGAATACGCCTCCAAGCGTTCATGAGAGGAAATATTCTCAATAGTTAAAATTAATTGCATTTATATAAAAATATTTTTTTATTTATTTCTATTTGTTATTTTATTTATAAAACTAGCAATCATTTGGAAAATTGGTCTTGGTGGCCAATATTCGCCCCCCCCCCCCCCTCCCTTAGGCTAGTTCGCGCCAAGGTCTCCCTAGGAAGGCGCGCCTCACAGTTTGGAAAACGCTTCTTTAGGCCTATATATAGAAGATAAATAATAATAAGAGTAATAACCAAATAGTATAAATAAAAGTGCCTGTAATTTTTGTTGCAGGTGACGGGATACGAATCTCTGACCTCTAGTACAACCTACAAGAACTCTACCACTGTGCTACGCACGGCCCAGCTGCTATTTAAACCAATTGTCACCTTGAACGGTAAGCAAACCTTCGACTTTTAGAAGATGACTTCTATTAATGTAGATCTTAAGTTATTTACCTTAAATATAAATCATTAAGCAGAACCTCGTTTTCTATCGTGGATGTTTTCTCCTCAACAATAATCTTTTTCTAAATCAAAAATTCGAAAATGTTTAGTTTTACTAAAATTCCGATATAAAAGGACTTTAGATAAATGGACATAGAACCACTTGTTGATCAAGAGGAGTTTATTTTCGGTGCACATCTCGCATTCTATCGGTATACGAAAGAACTTCCACCAATAGAGGAGGAAAGTTTAAATAAATGGCCTCCCATTCCGAAAAAGCCTTAAATGAATTGTAAAAATATTTTTACGAAAACTAAATTACAAACAAAACAACCAAAATTCATAGCTTCAAAACATACAAAAACATAACAACGAAATGTTAAGCAGGCGTTCGACACCATGTGAAGGGGCAAGAGGGGGGGGGAACAATTTTTTTAAGTTTGAGAATTATGGGTCTAATTAGATGTTTTTAACAAAAATATATATTTATATTTTGTTACCATGGCAACCATTTCTCCTACCTTTCCTATGAAGAACAAGAGTAAAGTGTGCTTCAGAAGATTTCAACGGCAAAATAACAATATACGTTTTAAAGAGAATCTAAAAATTAATTGATTTTTGAATTTTTATCAAAATCGTTGGAGCGAATTTTGAGAAAATCGAAAAAAACTGAAAAAGGTGCATCAGTAAAGTACTAGTACTCTTTGACCGATTTTGTTTAAAAGCTTATTTTCACGGTCCAGGAGGGTGCAAAACTTAAAAAATTTCAATCTCCTAGCTCAATTCCTTCATGCTTAAAATTGAATACATACACACAGACACACAGACAGACCATGTCGCGAAAACCACTTTTTTGGATTCAGGAGACCAAAAACGTGAAGATCCATCAAAATCTCGACATCGAATTTTTGACATGAAACCAATACTTTCTCTCTCTTATATTAACATATATATAGAGGTACGAGAAAGTAAAAATTTTTTGTTGATTTTACAATTGTGTAGGAAGCAAATTTATTAAACAAAAAGATACTAAATTTAGTAAGTCTTTGCAAAAACCATTTACCAATGTATTGTAATTTTCGAAAGTCATTTGAAAATTAGAGTGCAATTGTGTGGTAATTTTAGAATTCCCAAATACAATTTTTATCGAAAACTACTACACAATGTATTTAAAATTACAATTTATACTCTATTTTCGAAGAAAATTGTGATATTGAAATGTTTTTTTTGTTGTAAATATTTGAACGCATAAATTTGTAAATTTTTTAGATAAATGCATAGTAGTTATCATTTACACGGGGCATTTGTAAATTTACTAGTTCCAAAACACACTAAAATAAAAATTTATTTTTTTCATTGTACGTAATTATTTCGAGGTTGTCTCATCTGTGAGCAATTTGCAAAAAACAGATAAGAAAGCGCAGCCTCTTGTGTTGTATGATGCGCATTCTAAATTTATCGATGGAATTTCTTGATGATTAGCAATGACTCTAAATGATTCACCTGTTATGAATGAGGAAGGTTCATTGGCTCCTCTTCAATGTCCTTGGCCATGGAAATTCCCAAGGTGAAATACTCTCTGATTTCTGCCAATTCTTTCTTTTATTTTGCCAATGACCAAAACGAAATGGTGATGTCATACTTGAAAAAAATTATAATCCCCATATTGAAATTTTAATATTTTCTTTAATTTTCGGGTCAAGAAGTGCTTAGTTTTTTTATATACTCATAATTTCCGACCAACATTTTTTTTTTTCTTAAGGTGCGCGTCTCGGGGTGCTAATTTCGGGACTTTCCAGCGGCCACAATTTTGAAGCTATCGACCTCAAATTTTTTTTAAATTAAAGCTATTTAAAATATCTACAAGTTATAGAAGCCCTTTTTTTAGATTTTCAAAAAAAATTTTTTTTTTTAGATTAATCCCATTAAATAAA
>JAKCPI010003087.1:0-17500 GCA_023213315.1 Euborellia annulipes
GAGTCGGATAACTCCGTTGACTATGAAAGAGTAAAAGGAGTATTTGAATTATTATATGAGCTTTGATGTTGATGGACCCACTTCCACATCATCATTGGAAACATTGGAATTAGTTAAATTGCTCAAGGTATCAATGCTTTGTGGTAATTAGGGCGGTAAGAGTGGGGGGCAAAGGGGAATTACCAAGATGCAATTGAGAATTTGGTCATTGAAAATTGGCCTGGGGTTTGTCAGGCCTGGCTTTTTTATCCCTAACAAATTTTATTTTAAGGTGCTTTCTAGTATTATCTATATTTTTATCTCCTTCCTTATTTTCAGACAAAGGTCGTTTTTTCAAATGAGTTAAAGACATATTATTTATTTGGTCAAAAGTAAAAGAATTGTTATTATTATTAATAACAGGAAAATTAATATTATCGAATGTGGGTGGGGGAGGAGGTACTGAAGAGAGAGCACTAGAAAAAGGCCTGTATCTGACCATTTTAGAAGCCTCATTATAGGAATAATTTTTAGTAACCATTAACTTTTTAATGTTTTTTTGAATTTCAAATTCAGGGCATTTTAAAACATCAGTTGCCAAGTGGGCACCATTACAATGAATGCATGCCGGCTCAGAACTATTGCAATGATTTCTATCATGCTCCTTCCCTCCACACAAGGGACAGCGAGCGCGACTTCTACAAGTAGACATTTTGTGGCCCCACCTAAGGCATTTCATACACAATGTAGTTTTAGGAATATAATATTCGACCACCAGTCGAACAGAATGTATAGAGATGTAGCTAGGAAGCAATTGTGATAAGAAAGTTATTTTAACAGTAGTAGAGGGGGAGATATTTCACTCTTTGATCAGTATCATCTTCTCTGGGCTTTACTACTCTATTTAGACGAATGGCATCAATTATTTTGCAAGAAGTGACACAAATAAGAGGATTTTTAAACTCCTCAAGGTCAATGTCGAGGGGAACGTTTTTAACAATTCCCTGTTTTGTAGTGAGAAAAAAGTGGTATATAAGAAAAAAGTTATTTTCAGCTAATAATTTTTTCTTCAATAAAGCGATTAGCATCAGGTCCAGATTGAAATTCAACACGTACTTTAAATCTATTAATTTGCTGAGATGGCCAAAATGCATTTATTATATCTTGACAAATTTCTAAAGAGAAATTTGCCAAAACTTATTGGATGTAAGGGCTCATTTTTCATTTCATCAATTTTCAAAGTATTATTTTCTTCTTCTTTTTCAATAGTTATTTTTTTCCACGAAAACAAAAAAAGGACCGCAATCGGCCATTCCATATTTGTTTACGTACTTTAATTGTTTTTCGTCAGGTGGTGTATTTTCACCCATTTTTTAAAAATGGATACTCGGGAGCCCACGCCAGGCGTGGACCCCCAGGGTTTATATAAAACGGGGCAATAGAATGGTATTTGATATAAAAACTGATGTGATAAACTGATGATGAGGCTTATCTGATAGCGAGTGCTAGTGTTGTGTAGGTGTCGAAACGAAGTCGAACGAGCGCTGCTGCTGAGGTACTGCTAGATGCTACCTCTGTGGTGGCTAACTCACAACTGATGCCGTTATTAATTAATAATATAAATATTGGGGATCCAGGCATTTCAATTTAAGCCATTTGGTATCCATTTCGGACGGGGTCCGAACCCTCAACGTTCGGTATGGAAGGTAGGCACGCTACCAACTACACCAAGCCCGAGGGCATTTTAAAATCTTTCTTAAGTCACCATTATTTACCATTATATTCTTCCTATTTGGCCTATATTTTTGTTAATCAAATTACTTTAATATACGTCTTTTACTTAGGGGTGGATTAAGGGTTTAAAATTAAAATAAAATAATTTCAAAATAAAATAACTAGCCTAAGGGGAGGGGCGAATATTGGCCACCAGGACCAATTTTCCAAATGATTGCTAGTTTTAATATAAATAAGAATAAATAAAAAAAAATATTTTTTTATTTATTCTCGCGGAGTAAAAAAAAAAATTCCTAGTCATATGCAGCCAAAATTATTGTGACGTTTCGGCCTTCTTAAGAGCCGGAGGCGAGAATAAAAGAAAATTTTAATTTCAAAATTATAATTGTAATTTTTCATTCAAAATTTTCATTCAATAACTAGGAATTTTTTTTTTGACTCCGCTTTAATATAAAATTATATTTTTTAGCATTAAAAATTTTTGTTTTTGTATTATTTTATAAAATGGGGGAGGGGGGGCGTCAGAAGATTAAATATTTTTAAGGGAGGCGTGGTAACATAAAGTTTGGAAATCACTGATATAGATCATTCGATATAACATTTTGCCGGGAAAATATTCCGAAGGGAATGAAATTTTCACTACCCCATACTCTAGAATGCCAATCCTAAATTTTCGACCTCGAAGACCGTGTGGGGGGGGAGGGGGGGGGGGGGGGACAAAAACCTCAAAAATTTGAGAAATCTTCAGGTTTTTGCTTATATCTCGTAAACTATTTGTATTTTGTGAAATATAGCACAATACAAAGTTGTAGAACATTAAATTTGCTAAAATTTGGTACATAAAACCAATTCGTAGACTCAATACTAACCGAAATACGGCCGGTCAATTTGACAAAATATAAATAGTTTACGAGAGTCTGGGGTAGTAAAAAAAAAAAGTATGGGGTAGTGAAAATTTCATTCCCTCCGGGATATTTTCCCGGCAAATTGTTATATCGAATGGTCTATATTGTGATTTTCCACTTATTTTTCAGAAAGAGCAATAATCTATAAGTTTTAATGAAAAAATCTGGTGTGACTGGCGCACAGCACACAACTTTCTCTTACCTTCTTTTTCGTGTCGACATGTATTTAGTTTCCGACAGTAGGGTACAATTGATTTCAAGATGTAAAATTTATAAACATGGGAAAATATTTATATTTTGTTACCATGGTAACCATTTCTCCTATCCTTTCCTATGAAATACAAGAGTAAAGTGGTCTTCAGACAGATTTCAATCGCAAAATGAGAATATACATTTTGAAAGAGCATCTAAAAAATAATTGATTTTTGAATTAAAAAAAAAATCGTTGCAGCAAATTTTGAGAAAATCGAAAAAAACTGAAAAAGTACATCAGTAAAGTACTAGTACTCTTTGGCCGATTTTGATTAAAAGCTTATTTTCCGGTCCCAGGAGGTGTTTAACTTAAATATAAAATTTCAACCTCATAGCTCAATTCCTTCATGCTTAAAATTGAACACACACACGACACACACCCACCCACCCCACACGACAGACAGACCATGTCGCGAAAACCACTTTTTTGGATTCAGGGGACCTCAAAACGTGAAGATCCATCAAAATCTCGACATCGAATTTTTGACATGAATCCAATACTTTCTCTCTATATATATATTACATATATACATAGGTAAGAGAAAGTAAAAATGGTTAATATAAAACCTCAAGAGAATTAAATTTGCTATGAAATGAGCCCAGATTCATTTTTCTACGATACTTTGTTTTCGTTTTATGAAGTAAAAACTGCGAATTTTTAGATAAAATCGCACTTTTTCAAAATTTTAACCCCGATGAGGCACGGGGCTAACGTTACCCAATTTAGCTAAAACTTTGCCAGCATCATTTTCTAGCCAAAAGACAACTTTTAGGATGTTCGGCCGAAAGAAATTTAAAAAATTTTGTTTTTTTGCGGCCACCCTAGTGTAGGCCTATATCCATCAAAATCTCAGCAAATATATAGATAAGAGAAATAAAAAGTACAAGACAACTAAACGTGACGTCACTCTACCTGGGAAGTGTTATTGATGTGACTGACGCAGGAACGAAACCGAAGCCAGAATATCCAGATATTTTTTAATAAAAAGATTTACTTCCCAGAGACTGTGTTCAATGGCTAAAATGAATCTCCTGGTTTCTATAAAAGAAATAACGGAGTGAGAGCAAACTCCAGAAATAATCAGTGAAGCACTTCAGTCTGGTTGCTTTATGCCCAAAATTCTCGTGACATTCTTGTCAAAAAAAAAAAAAAAAAAGAGAGAAGAAAGAAAGCTTCGAACCGAATCTCCTTCAAGATACGCATGCCTAACTTAAGGGTCATTTTTCTTGCATGTTTGTTCTTTCAATTTTTCATATAAATGAAGCAAAAAATAAATTTGCTTTTAATTAAGATTACAAATCAAAAAGGTCATATTCTAAAATGGAAAATTTTCTTGTCTCCAATAATTTTAATGTTACGAATGTTGGACCGGTGATGTCAAGAATCACGTCACAATTTGTTGTTAACATACCAGGTCGATAATTTTTCCCGTTTTCAATATGTTTTTGAAGACAAATTCAATTTCAAAAGGTTTCATTGCGTTTTACGGCTATGCCATCTTCAGAACTTTTTACAAAAAAAATATGGTGTGACTGGTCGCACAGCACATAACTTTCTCTTATCTTCGGTATAGGGATGGTAGATTCGGATTTTCTTTTAAAATCGAAACCAAATAATCGATTTAAATAAATCAATTTTTTACAAAAGTTTTTTCTTTGTGCCCATAAGTTGATTTTAAGGTTCTGCTTACGATTTTCAAGCGGTTTGTGGAACAAGAAAAATAGAACGTTGCATTAGTGGTGCCCAAATCAATTTATTCAGTCTTTATATCTTCTTTAAAGACTAACACATACAGCCTTTGTATATGTTAGACATATACGATCTTTTTTTATACTACTCTGAAAAATTATCGCTGAATTATTTCTTAAATTTTCGTTTTTGTTAAATTTTATTTAAAAATGACTTCCCCAAAACTTTCAATGCAAATAAATTGGAGTCCTGAGAGAGAAAACTTTGCTGGTTTTTATTCTCCTTATCGTCCTCAACTACGATTCCCAGCTAAAAACAACTACTGTTTCTCGTATATTCTTTTGGAATTTCGTCTGTGTATGTATGTGGGTTTAAACCAAGGGCGGATACAAGGGGGGTAAAAGAGTAAATACCCCCCCCCCCCCCGAGATTAAAAAAAAAAAATACTTTTTTTAGCAAAAAAAAATTATTTTTATTTTGAAATTAAATTTCGATTCTCAGACGAGTACAATATATTTATAAATTGTAGCTGCAGCTTCCCTCGTCGAAATAACAGATGGACGGTTAGGATATAAAATAAAAGATTATTATTCTTCTATTTCCAAAAAAAAAAAAAATTTTATTTTTAGTTTTTTCAGCCAACTGACTTGTACAATTTCCAGTTTCGACTAGATAGTCATCATCAGGGCCTGTAGTTTAAAAAAAAAACAATCTTAATTTTTATTTTTACATTCAACTATTAAGATCAAAATTTCCTTATATGATAAAATTTTTAAACGTCATCATTAGCATACCACTCACCTTAAAACAATGAGAACAAATCTTATGGTTAGGTTGTTAGAACACATCAGATGGTTGTGCTATTTTTAATATTATCACAGTGGAATATTTTCTATAAGAGATATTTGATCACAATTTTGAGGTTAGATTATTATTTTTAAGTTGCACATAGCTACCTGTATTTTTTATATGCTAGACGTATGTCGCTTTTATTAAATAAAATGTAGTTAATATTTTCCAGATCTTTGTTTTACTAATATAAATATCATAGTTTTATCTTTCACTAGAATTTTCTTTTTCTATTCATTAATGCAACGCACATAACACATTAATACTTAAAAACAGAATGCACTTTTAAATTACCGAAATTAAGAAAAGATTGTGTGCTGTGCGACCAGTCACACCAGATTACCCCCCCCCCCCAAGAAACACCTCTGGATTCGCCCTTGGTTTAAACAGTATTGCTTAAAAATCCAAGCAGCCACATCCATGAAATTTGGTATATATTCCTTACACTAATATTGTAGATCTCTATCAACTTTTGGAGTAAATACGTCACCTGGAAGTAGTACTTTACCTAATCATAAGTTTTTTCAAAAATTTTGAAATTTTCAATTTCATTTGTTTATATTTACATGTTTTTTAATGACATCTTATTTGTTTTGACTTTTTTTTTCAAAATTAACGAAACAGCCTACGGGCTTGGTCTAGTTGGTGGAGTGCCTGCCTTCTAAACCAAGGGTCACGGGTTCGGACCCCAGGCAGTCGGATGATTTTATTTATGCCATTTGGATACCAAATGTCTTGAATAGAAATGTCTGGACCCCCAATAGATATTTTAATAATAACGGTTATCATCAAAGTCTTAAATGGCATAAGTTGCCGAGAAGACTGTGTGAATGAGAAAAAAGTGCGACTGTTAAAAAAAAAAAAAAAAAAACGAAAAATGTCCTTTTCTTCGTTGATTATTTCAAAAACTATTCAGTTTTCAAAAAATTGTCAAAGAATAAAAACTTTTTAAAATAGAGTAATTTATCATAATATAATTATTAAAAAAATTGAAAATTTCAAAATTTTTGAAAAAACTTATTAGGTAAAGTACAATGAGGGACAATATTAAGTCCCATCCATGCGTTTTCTTCTTGTGATTTCATTGTTTTTATAAAAGAAAATAAAATCTTCATTGGAAATTTTCTAAATTTTAACAAATTTGAAAAAATTTATAATATTTTTTTAAAAACAATGAAATAATCACAAGTAGAAAACTCATAGGTGGGACTAAATATTGTCCCTCACTGTACTACTTCCAGGTGACGTATTTACTCCAAAAGTTGATAGAAATCTACAATTTTAGTGTAAGGAGCATATACCAAATTTCATCGAACTGGCTGCTTTGGTTTTTAATCAATCGTGTTCACACACACACACATAATGCCCAAAATGGTATTTTTGGACTCGGGGAGGTCTAAAACGTGGAGAAACATCAAAATCTCGAAGTCGAATTTTTTTACGATTACAATACTTTCTCTTTATATTCTATACGAGAAAGTAAAAACATCTATTGCTTCAAACTTTTTTCTATATTGTAGGCAATAAAATTTACCAATTAAAACGGGAAGCAAAAAGGCTTATCCTCTAGCACAAGAGGCGAGATCTCTATCTCCATCTATGGCTAACAAAATTTTAATCAAATTTATAATTTACCTCTTCCGTTGTTTAAGAGCATCGTCTAAAATAATAGCCTGTTAATAATAATAAGAAATTCATATAGCATCTTTCCCTTCAAAATCCAAATTCAAAATGGGTTTTTGAAAATGTCTTTTCTCCTTTTAGCAGGTAAGAAGAAGGGTCGATGAATCATGATGGCTCGCTAGCGAGCTGTGGGTCAATAGACAAGTAGGGAAATGTCAATCATTCGTTATGATAGGAAGAAGGACCGCCGCCCGGAAGTCCTCACAGTCCCTTCCGTCTTGGCCTTTGCGAGTTCCTCCTCTCTTTCTCTGCTGGCTTGCTTGCTTGACACTTTGGCTACCTACCTACCCCCTCGACTCGAACGTTGATTGAATCGTTAATCAAAACGGAAATCACTTGGACATCACCGGACATGAAAACGCTTCTTTAATTATTATTAAAAAAACTAACTAGATAGAGGTCTCTCTGCCGTTTTATCAATTTATATTCGTGTTAAGCCATCATCGAAATTGAAAAAAAAAAACTTTATTTTTTAAATAAAATGAAAAAGGGACAAGAAATTGAAATTATCTTTAACGAATCTAACTCGAGTATCATAAGACTTTTGGTGATCAGGCGAGCGCCAATTGAAGGAATTTTGGGCGAAGATTCTCTTCGATTCATTAAAATTCCGAAATATATATTTAACACTCACACTTTTTTACTTTCTCTTACCTCTATATATATGTTAATATATAGAGAGAGAAAGTATTGGATTCATGTCAAAAATTCGATGTCGAGATTTTGATGGATCTTCACGTTTTGAGGTCCCCTGAATCCAAAAAAGTGGTTTTCGCGACATGGTCTGTCTGTGTGTCTGTCTGTGAACAAAATATCTCAATAACGAAAAGAGCTAGAAGGTTGAAATTTTATATTTAAGTTAGACACCCCCATGGGACGTGACACGAAGCTTTTGAACAAAATCGGCCAAAGAGTACTAGTACTTTACTGATGCACTTTTTCAGTTTTTTTCGATTTTCTCAAAATTTGCTCCAACGATTTTTTTTTAAATTCATATATCAACTATTTTTTAGTTGCTCTTTAAAATGTATATTCTCATTTTGTGATTGAAATCTTCTGAAGACCACTTTACTCTTGTACTCCATAGAAAAGATAGGATAAATGGTTGCCATGGTATCAAAATATAAATATTTTCCCAAACTTATAAATTTTACATCTTGAATTCAATTGTACCCTACTGTCGGAAACTAAATACATGTCGACACAAAAATTTGGTGTGACAAGCACAGTACACAACTTTCGATTACCGAAGGTAAGAGAAAGTTGTGTGCTGTGCGCCAGTCACACCAGATTTTTCTCATTCACACTCACATTCACACAGTCTTTTCGCAACTCAGGCCATTTAAGACTTTGACGATAACCGTTATTATTTATAATATCTATTGGGGGTCCAGGCATTTTTATTTAAGCCATTTGGTATCCAAATGGCTTAAATAAAATTAATTTTATTATAAGGACATCGGCCAACAAAATAAATACTTTTGCGTATTATTCTTTTATTTGTAAATATTTCGATTCCAGTGATATAGAATCATCTTCAGTACAATCAACAGATATTTTGCAAATCGTTAATTACTCCCATTCAATATGACAAAATAGCTTAGCATTCCATGAATGCAATTTTCATAATGATAATAATTTAAATAAAATCATCCGACTGCATGGGGTCTGAACCCGTGACCCTTGGTATGCAAGGTAGGCGCATTATCAACTTCGCCCGGGGGGTCACCTTTTATTAATTATGAAAAGAAAATTAGCCCTCCGGGCTTGGTGTAGGGGTTAGCGTGCTATCCTCGTATACCAAAAGTCGCGGGTTCGGACCCCAGGCAGTCCGATGATTTTATTTAAAGCATTTGAATACCAAATGGCTTAAATAATAATGCCTGGACCCCAAATATGTATATTGATCTATAACGGATATCGTCAAAGTCTTATATGCCTGAGTTGCCGAAAATTCTGCCCGTCTAGCCAACTGCCATTGGGCTAAAATTTTTTACAAAATATACATATATATCAAAATAATATAAACAAAACAATAATAATAAATCTATACATTTCTGGGAGAAATTGTAACTTTAGTAATTAATAACAAAAAGTCATAGGAATTTCGGAACGCGAGTATTTTTCCTGGACTCTCCATAATGTCCTTTAAAAAAAAAAAAAAACACTCACACTTTTTTCTCACTCACACTCACACAGTCTTTTCGGCAACTCAGGCCACTTAAGACTTTAAACGATAACCGTTGTAAGTAATATATATAATGGGGGTTCAGACATTTCTATTTAAGCCATCTGGTATCCAAAATGACTTAAATAAAATCGTCGGACTGCTTGGGTCCCGCGACGTTTGGAATATGAGGTTAGATTGCTAACGTCTACGCCAGACCCGGGGGCCCCTCGTCCCTTGGTATACAAGGGAGGCGCGCTACTAACTACGGCAGGCCCGGGGGACTTAACGTCAGACTGCAAAATTTCGTTTCAAAATTCCAACTGGAAGTTATTCAAACAGAGCGTGACAGACAGACGGACGGACACTCTGCTATTATATATATAGATATTTGGGGTGCAGGTATTCTTATTTAAGCCATTTGGGTTCCAAATAAAGAAATAGATATACTTAATAACGTAGAATCTCGATACGGGATCGAAGTTTTGGTCGCTTTTGGAATTCCATTTATCGGGAGTACAATATTTAAAAAATTAAAAAACGTATTAATTGTAGAAAGGAAAAAAAAAATGTAAGGGAAGCTCAATTTCCCTCTCTGCTTTCATTTCCTTTCAGTGAAAAGGTTATAAATGATTTACTCCTCGTTTCGAAAACGAATCATCCCATCTTAAGGACCTAAGATCATTGAAAATTTATTTGATTCTATACAAGCAAAATATAGGCCTAATGAATTTTTTTTTTTTTATTTTTAAAAATTCATCTTTGAATCGACTATTGTGGGAGTAATTTTATATTCTTAAAATTTCAAGATATAATAAATACTTTTTTATATAAACAAAATTTTTACCAGCGAAATGTTTTAAAAATGACGTAATTTAAAAAAATGAAGAGACTTAAGGCTTGTTAAAAGACTTAACGAAAAAGTTGTCGATGTCGTCATCTTGAATTAATAAGATTTTTTTTTAAACTCAAGATTTTTATTTTGTTTACAAATAGGTATGCCATTAATTTTTGAAAATGGCCATAAAAATATAAAAAAGATTTTCTTTTTCTTATATTTCAGACATCCGCACATTAGAGACCGGATTCTTTATATTATATTCACTTGCCTTGTCGGCCCTCCAGTGGCCAAGAGTTTTTTTTTTTAAACATTCACACTTTTTTCTCATTCACACTCACACTGTCTTTTCGGCAACTCAGGCCATATAAGACATTTACGATAACCGTTATTGATTTAATGTACATATATGGGGTCCAGGCATTCTTACTTAAGCCATTTGGTATCCATTTGTCTTAAATAAAAACATCGGACTGCCTGGGGTCCGAACCCGCGACGTTTGGTATACGAGGTTAGCACGCTAACCTCTACACCAAGCCCCGAGGGCATTGTGGCCAAGAGTTGTTGACCAATGCCTATAATGATACAGGGCTGTATATTCGTTGGGCGGCAAATTTTGTAAAAAAAAAAAAATGCTTATTTATAATTAATTTTGTTCTTTTAAATAGCCGTTAAAAAACTAAAGCACTGTTTTTTAAGGCTAGAGCCTCTTTTTTCCTAAAAACTTAGCTTTTTTTGACAAGTATTGTTGTTGAAGTATTTTTTTCGGTTGTATTATTAATATATAATTTGAAAAGAAGTTGCTGTTGATGTTATGGAATGGAAAAGAGCAAGTACAGGTGCAGCAAATAGAGAAAGCCTTTTGATGCCAAATACCGAAAAAGAGACGTTTCGGACAAAATTTTATTTGTCCGTCCTCGTTGGCTTATAAATCAATTAGGCACAAAGTTGTCATTGTTTTTGCGGCACGAATTTGTGCACATGTATTTTTTTTTATAAAATCAGGCGAGTGTCAATGTTACCTGAGAGTCTATAAGATAAGATATTAATAAAGAAAACGAGACTACGAGGTTGGCTTCCAGTCAATGATTGGTGACCAAAGCGTTGATAATGAAAAGGAAATAATTGATTAATTTTTTCTCCCGGTGGCCGAAAAAGGAGATTTCTCCTCTTCATCCTAGCAAGACAATCATTCAAAGGGGTGCATGAAAATAATAATGGTCTAGTGGTTAGGGCACTCCGAGTACAAATTGGAGGATCCGTGGTTCGACTCCCGACGGCACACCCTTATTTATTCGGATATTTGAATTAATAAATATTTAATTATATAATAATTTCGTTACGAAAATTGCAGCGGTACTCCCAATATCTTCGGTATTCTATAAACGCATGAGGAAATTATCTCAGAAACTATAAAAGTCATGAAATGTTAAGAAAAATGTTAAATTTGATAGAAAAAATGATATATAAACTAATTTAATTTAAGGAAGGAAATTACACCTATCGACACAAAAGACAAGCACAGAATACATCTATGACAGAAGTTAAGAGAGTTGTGCTATCAGTCACACCAAACTTTTTCCTTCTACATAGACATTGCTTGAAGAATTTTCATGTTAATACAAGCGGAGTCAAAATAGCCTCAGAATGTGAAAAAGGCTCCTGTCCCATCCGGGGCTAAGGGTCTGACAGATTCCTCCCAAGTTCTGTTCTAGTTAGTTCTGCCCCTCGGGAGAAAGGCTTATATACGTCACCCCCCAAAAATCTTACCTTTTAATCGACTGATGATATCGCTATGACGGAATGGGAGGAGTCACAAACAGAACAAGGAGTTGGCTATAAATCAAGGAGGCAACCATTTCAGGTAGTCAAAAAAAAAAAAAAAAAACTTAAAACATTCACTATAGGTATTATGAGTTGCTTGATAAAATCTTATTTTATATGCTGATTTGTTAATTATAGAAATACGTAAAAGAAACGAGCTATTAATACATATTATAAGTATGAATTTATTAGGACACTAGCCGTTCCATCCGCCTGCGGCGGACTCTCGCCTTTTCTTATTCAAGTGCACCAATTTTTCAGTCAACTCGTTGAAAGGCAATTAATAATTAAAATACATACAGTATCTGGCTTATTAAAAAATTCCACCCCTCTTATCTTGAAGGGGATATGATTTATACATTGTATATAATGGCGGAGTGTCCGTCTCTCTGTCTGTTTGGATCCAATCCAAGCACCATCTCCGATCTCTCTCTAAGGAAAATAATTTAAAAAATTTAATTATATAACAATTTTTATTATTTTTCATTTAAGAGATTTAATTATTTAATTATTTTAATTAATTAGCTTTAATCTTTCATATGACAAGACTAAACTCACTAAATTTTCTGGAATTTTGCGCCTCCCCTTTTGAGAATTTCGGTACCCGAGTATTTTTCCTGGACTCTCCTTAACGTCCTTTATAAGACAGCAAAATTTCGTTTCGAAATTCCAACGGGAAGTTTGTCATCCAGAGATTGAAAAACTAACAGACACTCGAGAGCAGTGTTTCCCAACCTTTTTTTTCCCCATCGCCCCTTTCTGGAGGTTGACTAACACCTATCGCCCCCTTTTTATTTTCATTTAATTTGAAGTTAAGTATAATAATAAAGCAGTTTGATTATTTTAAACCATTTTATTACCGGAGGCCTTTATAAAAACAGCCAAAGCAGTTTTATCCGTTCACTTTTAGCATTTTAGGCATTTTACAGGAATATACCTGCTGTACATACACAAATTTACACGGTTCCAATTGAATCAATTTCATAGATTCTATGTATTTACGTACAACACATGATTTAAATACAACTAATATATCGAAGAAAAAGCTCAAGCAAAATTTCATCAATTCTTGAAGGTTTACTTTGAAGCTTTGAAGGGTGTACGTGCAGGGTGTATGTACAGAAACTGTACATTGAAATCAGTTGTCAGCAAATAAAATTTCTGTTTAAAATTATTAAAATAAAAAAAAAATCTGCACGCACAGCCTGAAAGGAAAGCTTCAAAGCAAACCTTAAAGAATTGATTAAATACAACTGTTGAAATAGTAACCGAAACGTTGAAATTTTTTTTGTTAAATTAATTACTAAATAAAATAAACCAAAATTAATGGGAAAAAATTATTTTAAAAAATACTCCTGAACCTTAGAGTATATGGCAAGATTTTTATTATTTATCTCTGCTCAAACCTTTTAAAAATCGAATACTGTATAATAATTTTATTTTTAAGAAGAAATTAGGTCAATATTTATTTAATGAAAACAAAAGTGACGTTTCGATTCTAGATTCGAATGATCTTCAGACTATTTTATTTTTATGACAATTTTTTGTCCTCTTCTTTCCTGACCATCCTCTAAATAGGAGATTTTTCTCTTTGATTTTTGTTCTTTTTTTTTTTTTATTAGTAAACTCTAATAATTTTCCTCCTATGAATATTCATTGCCCCCCTCAGTACCCAAATCGCCTACTTGGGGGCGATCGCCCCCAGGTTGGGAACCACTGCTCTAGGCCTATATATAGAAGATAAATAATAATAAGAGTAATAACCAAATAGTATAAATAAAAATGCCTGTAATTTTTGTTGCAGGTGACGGGATACGAATCTCTGACCTCTAGCACAACCTACAAGAACTCTACCACTGTGCTACGCACGGCCCAGCTGCTATTTAAACCAATTGTCACCTTGAACGGTAAGCAAACCTTCGACTTTTAGAACATGACTCCTAGTAATGTAGATCTTTATACAATGGCGAGTCATGGAACCAAGGACTGCCGCCAACCTTTTGGACAAGATCTTAAGTTATTTACCTTAAATATAAATCATTAAGCAGAACCTCGTTTTCTATCGTGGATGTTTTCTCCTCAACAATAATCTTTTTCTAAATCGAAAATTCGAAAATGTTTAGTTTTACTAAAATTCCGATATAAAAGGACTTTAGATAAACGCACATAGAACCACTTGTTGATCAAGAGGAGTTTATTTTCGGTGCACATCTCGCATTCTATCGGTATACGAAAGAACTTCCACCAATAGAGGAGGAAAGTTTAAATAAATGGCCTCCCATTCCGAAAAAAGCCTTAAATGAATTGTAAAAATATTTTTACGAAAACTAAATTACAAACAAAACAACCAAAATTCATAGCTTCAAAACATACAAAAACATAACAACGAAATGTTAAGCAGGCGTTCGACACCGGGTGAAGGGGCTAGGGGGTGGGAACAATTTTTTTAAGTTTGAGAATTATGGGTCTAATTAGATGTTTTTAACAAAAATATATATTTATATTTTGTTACCATGGCAACCATTTCTCCTATCTTTTCTATGGAGTACAAGAGTAAAGTGCGCTTCAGAAGATTTCAACGGCAAAATGAGAATATACATTTTAAAGAGAATCTAACAATTGATTGATTTTTGAATTTTTATCAAAACACTATTAGTGATTCATTAAATACATATTGTTTTCAAAATTCTGTTTTATTAATTTTAGAATTCTAATATTTAGAGAGTTGTGGGATGATTTCTATTTGATGTCAGTTTATTGTCAAGAAAATTCTTTTTTTTTTATACCTTTATATATTTTGTAAAGTTTGCAATGATTAGTTAAATTTTATATTTGTTTTTTTTATAGTTCAATAGTGTATTATTTCAATTTATTAACAAACCAGGGCTGACGTTTCGGTCACATATGGGACCATCTTCAGGACTACAAATGATAGAAAAAGAACATTTAAGAGATAGATAGATAGATACAATCAATTACATAAAATTTCATTTTTTTTTTGTTATTATATTTATAATTACCCAGGTTAATAATGTCTGAAAATACATATAATCCTCGCCAAGTTATATTGGGCATTCACTATTATACGTAAATTAATAATCATGATCATGCCTCAAATTTTATTCTTATCATACCATGGACAGAGAGTGAATGATATTACTTTCTCTTACCTCTATATATGTTAATATATAGAGAGAGAAAGTATTGGATTCATGTCAAAAATTCGATGTCGAGATTTTGATGGATATACACGTTTTGAGGTCACATGGTCTGTCTGCCTGCTCTGTCTGTGTGTGTGTGTGCTGTGAACAAAATATCTCAAGAACGGAAAGTGCTAGGAGGTTGAAATTTTATATTTAAGTTAGGCACCCCCATGGGACGTGACACGAAGCTTTTGAACAAAATCGACCAAAGAGTACTAGTACTTTACTGATGCACTTTTTCAGTTTTTTTTCGATTTTCTCAAAATTCCCAAGCTATCGTTGATGGAGATAGTTTGGTAAGCGTTTCGGTGACGATTTTTAAAAAATTAAAAAAAAAAATCGTTGGAGCGAATTTTGAGAAAATCGATTTGGCCGATTTTGATTAAAAGCTTATTTTCACGGTCCAGGAGGGTGCAAAACTTAAAATCTCCTAGCTCAATTCCTTCATGCTTAAAATTGAACACATACACACAGACACACAGACAGACCATGTCGCGAAAACCACTTTTACTTTCTCTTACCTATGTATATATGTAATATATATATAGAGAGAAAGTATTGGATTCATGTCAAAAATTCGATGTCGAGATTTTGATGGATCTTCACGTTTTGAGGTCCCCTGAATCCAAAAAAGTGGTTTTCGCGACATGGTCTGTCTGTGGGTGGGTGGGTGGGTGTGTGTGTTCAATTTTAAGCATGAAGGAATTGAGCTATGAGGTTGAAATTTTATATTTAAGTTAAACACCTCCCGGGACCGGAAAAATAAGCTTTTAATCAAAATCGGCCAAAGAGTACTAGTACTTTACTGATGTACTTTTTCAGTTTTTTTCGATTTTCTCAAAATTTGCTCCAACGATTTTTTTTAAAATTCAAAAATCAATTATTTTTTAGATGCTCTTTAAAATGTATATTCTCATTTTGCGATTGAAATCTTCTGAAGACCACTTTACTCTTGTATTTCATAGGGAAGATAGAAATGGTTGCCATGGTAACAAAATATAAATATTTTCCCATACTTATAAATTTTACATCTGAATTCATATGTTCCGTACTGTCGGGAACTAAATATATGTCGACACAAAAAATCTGGTGTGACAAGCACAGAACACAACTTTCGATTACCGAAGGTAAGAGAAAGTTGTGTGCTGTGCGCCAGTCACACCAGATTTTTTGGATTCAGGAGACCAAAAACGTGAAGATCCATCAAATTCTCGCCATCGAATTTTTGACATGAATCCATTACTTTCTATATATACATGTATATAAACATATACATATAGGTAAGAGAAAGTAAAAATTTTTTGTTGATTTTACAATTGTGTAGGAAGCAAATTTATTAAACAAAAAGATACTAAATTTAGTAAGTCTTTGCAAAAACCATTTACCAATGTATTGTAATTTTCGAAAGTCATTTGAAAATTAGAGTGCAATTGTGTGGTACTTTTAGAATTCCCAAATACAATTTTTATCGAAAACTACTACACAATGTATTTAAAATTACAATTTATACTCTATTTTCGAAGAAAATTGTGATATTAAAAATGTTTTTTTTGTTGTAAATATTTGAACCCCATAAATTTGTAAATTTTTTAGATAAATACATAGTAGTTATCATTTACACGGGAAATTTGTAAATTTACTATTCAAAAACACACTAAAATAAAGATTTTTTTTTAAAAGTGTACTTAATTATTTCGAGGTTGTCTCATCTCTGAGCAATTTGCAAAAAACAGATAAGAAAGCGCAGCCTCTTGTGTTGTATGATGCGCATTCTAAATTTATCGATGGAATTTCTTCATGATTAGCAATGACTCTAAATGATTCACCTGTTATGAATGAGGAAGGTTCATTGGCTCCTCTTCAATGTCCTTGGCCATGGAAATTCCCAAGGTGAAATACTCTCTTATTTCTGCCAATTCTTTCTTTTATTTTGCCAATGACCAAAACGAAATGGTGATGTCATACTTGAAAAAAAATTATAATCCCCATATTGAAATTTTAATATTTTCTTTAATTTTCGGGTCAAGAAGTGCTTAGTTTTTTTATATACTCATAATTTCCGACCAACCAGTCTTCTCGGCAACTTAGGCCATATAAGACTTTGACGATATCCGTTATTGATTAATCTAAATTTTTGGGGTCCAGACATTCTTATTTAAGCCATTTTGTATCCAAATGATGTGACTGGCGCACAGCACACAACTTTCTCTTACCTTCGGTAATCGAAAGTTGTGTTATGTGCTTGTCACATCAGATTTTGTGTCGATTGATGTGTATTTAGTTTCCCACAGCAGGGTACAATTGATTTCAAGATGTAAAATTTTTTTTTTTTTTTTTTTAAAACATTCACACTTTTTTCTCATTCACACCCACACT
>JAKCPI010003088.1:0-35450 GCA_023213315.1 Euborellia annulipes
AGACCAAGCCCGAAGGGAAAAAGAAAATTATTATTACTATTCTTATTCAGTGCCTGCTTGATGATTTGTTTACATTCATAGAATACACAAACGTAAAGAATACATAAATATTTCTCTATACTTTTTCCATGGGAGAAATCGAAACTTTAGGAATTAATAACTCAAAAAGTTATAAGAATTCCTGGACTCTACATAACGTCCTCTATAAGAATGCAAAATTTCAACGGGATGTTGATCAAACAGAGCGCAACAGACGGACAGACATCCGCTATTATATATATATACATGTAGATATTATAAAGCATATTCTATTCAATAAATCATTTTTTTTTCCTCTTTCTCTTTTAAAAACTTAATAAGAGACGTATTGTTCTTCTCCATTAATGGAAATAAAAGAAAAAAAAAATAAGAAGACAGAAGCGAGAAAAATCACGTGTGTGTCACATGATTGATGACGTTTTAAACAGGGAGAATGAATGAATAACGAGCAAGTTGATTTTCAATAAGGGTAAATAAAATTAGGCCAAAAAAAAAAAAAAAATTAATGGCCGCCGCCGCCCTCGAAAGCTCTCGATGATTAATGAAGCAAACCTCCCGGTGTACCGGACAGGGAGGAGAAAAAGGTTCAAAGGTCATCATCATTATCATCATCTCTCCTTTGCTGTTGATGGACGGGTTCAAGACGAATTTTCTTTTTTTTTTTTCTTTTAAGGATTTGTATGTTTGTCTGTCTGTCCCTTTTTTCCCTTACCCACCCCTGTTTGACCTCATAAAACGTGAAATGTTTTTGACCCGGAGCCAACCTACGGTCTTATTTACTCTTTTTTTTTTGTCAAAATATAATAATAATATATTTGTTATTTTCCTTGAAAATATTAAATAAATATCGATCCATCTATAGAACGTTATTTTTATATATTTGGAGAATCCTTTTGTCGTTGTGGCTGGTTACAAAGTTTTTTTAGTAAAAGATTTTCGGTCTCGGTTAAGGTCATCTTCGGAGGTACAAATTGATTGTACCTTTAAAAAAATTACTATTAATCTATCTGTTCATCCATTTACGGTATTTATTATTAAAGCCGGCTAATTGCAAACTTGACAAGCATGCATGTGTAATCTTTGTGTACCAGCATGCACAAATTCCCTTCGGTACTATACGTCACAAGCATGCTTGTGCAAGCAACAGCTTATGCCGAAAATTAACCTGAAAATGTCAAATTCGGAAGGTTATTTATTTGAAGATAACAACTTGCTTTTAAACAGAGACACAATAAATATTAAAATTTAAACTGAAATTTAAAATGAATTAATATATATATTATTGATAAATAAATATCAAATGTCAAAAAGTCTATAAAATGGCGGAGAGTGTTGCTTGCGCAAATACGCTTGCGCAATTAAAATGCTTGTGCAAATTTCTCCTAATGACGCTGCAGTTTGCTTGTACAAAAGGATTGCACATGCATCCTTGTCAAGTTTGCAATTACGTGTGTAGGTAGCTGCCTTAAGTCAAGAAAATTTAATTATATAACAATTTTTATTAATTTTCATTTGAGAGATTTAATTATTTCATTATTATAATTAATTAGCTTTAATTTTTCAAAAGGAGAGAGAGAACACAATCCAAGGGAAGAATTTGTGAATCCTTTAAAAGGGGGTGAGTTCCCTTTACCCCTAATTTGATATAAAAACACCCCCAGAAAATTTTCTACCAATTAGAAAAAACTTCATGAAATTCTGCGGCGTAGTTTCGGAGTCTATACGTAATAATCAGACCGATAGACAAAATTTATCTTTGATAAAATAGCAAAAGTATTAAAATAAAATATTGATATAGGTAATTAAAATTAAAAATTGAATAATTAAATCTTACAATTATTTTTATATAAATCATCATATATATTAAATTTCAATTTTCTTATTCTTATTTATATAGATAGAAATAGAAGAAAAGATTATTTTTTTTATTAATATCGGGGAAGGTGAAGAAAAAAAGACTTAATTCGGCCCAAAAATACGCAGCTAATAAAAAATAAATCGCGTTAATTTTTAACTTTTTTTTTTCGTTACTAAAACTCCTAAATGAGAGAGGCCGTGTCATTTTTCACTGACAGGAGAGAGACAGCTAATAAATAAATAAATAGAATGTCCCGTAACGCAACATGTTTTTTTTTCGATCAGCAGTTATTCTCTAAGTTAATAATAAGATTTCAATGGGGACGAAAAAAAAAAATTCCATTTGTGATGCCGTGATTGAATTTCATCCGAATTTTTATCCAGCGCAAATTTATGGCTGTTTCTTGTTCAAGGGAATAAAACGAGGGAGACAACACATCCTCTCCCAAATCCATCACAATAACCTCCCCTTCAACGGAAAAAATTTACAATTTCAAGATAATATTCCTTTCTCGAGTCCAAATAACATCATTTTGCCTCCTTCTAAAAACGTGACCGAATCACGATCACTCCATTTATAATATAATGTGTGTGACCAGACAAAGGAAATAACCCCCCCCCCTCGACTTTGTTGAATTAAACCCTATCTATTGATTGCTTTTTACCTTCCAAGAATTTTATATATTTAGGAGTGGATTTGTTAATTTAAGAATTTTTCGACTTTTGAAATTTGATACAATTGCAGTACTCTCTTTTTTTTTATTTATATTTATTTATTTCTATTTATGCCCTTCTAGATGTCTATATATGTTTATTATATACCAGTATATCTCAGTGGCGTAACATTTTTTAGATAGGCCCCCCCACAACCTTTATTTCGGCCCCCATTATTACCATACAAAAAATATTTAAAAAAAAATACCGTATATCCCTGAACCCTGAGGACCCGAGCCCTCTCAAAGAGAAATTTTCATCATTTTTTTTTATATACATTTTTCCGTTTTTATCAGAGCCCTGAGGAGATAGAGTTTTTTAGCCCGAGGGCCCCCCAAGGTCCGCCCCCCCCCCCCGCAATGCGGGGTCTGCGGGGGAGTACGTTACGCCCCTGGTATATCTTAATTATTATGAAATATTATATTTATTACATCTACTCACTTATTTAAAAAAAAAAAAACTTATTTATTTATTAAAAATTTGTAATAAATAAATAATTTTTTTTAGTCTTTTTGGCATTTTCGAAAGATAAGAATAAATAGAAATGCATGAACACCTAATTTATATATTAATTACAACGGTTATCGTCTAAAGTCTTAAATGGCCTAAGTTGCCGAAAAGACTGTGAATGTGTGTGATGTTGAGTGTGAATGAGAAAAAAGTGTGAATGTTTTTATAGAAAAAAATGTAGGAAATTAATTTATTTGGAAACCAAATTTATATTGAGTAAATTTACACGCTAGTGTCATCTATTAGAAGAAAATATATTTTAAAAGAAAGTAAAAATTATTGGAAAATCAAATTTATAGGGGGTCACTATCAGACAAAGGAAAAATGAATAAAAAATTTAAATTTATAACAATTTTTATCATTTTTCATTTGAGAGATTTAATTATTATAAGTAATTGACTTTAACTTTTCATAAAGAAAGCTAGAGCCAATGGGAAAATTTTGGATTTGTGAGTCCCTCTAAATTCCCCTACGCCCCCGGGTGTGGCGTAGTAGGTAGCGTGCCTACCTCCTATAGAAAACGTCCAGCTTTTCAAATAACCTGTAATTGAGGGAGAAAATCCCACGTCACGATTGAAATAACAGAAGTTTTGTGTAGCCCATAAGCGTCCAAAAATCAAATTAAATTCTGAATCTGACCCACTAATTAAATCTGAAATTAGATATTTAATTAACAGAGCTGATTGAGATTTCTCGAATTTTGAAGGGGGGTTTTAGGGGGGTCGCATGTTTCGAAATAATTATCACCATTGGACTCACGGTTGGTCATAGGGTCCAAATCAATCGAAATCACGTTTTTGATAAATATTTTTTTTTTGAATTGCGAAGCAGATAAATTATAAAACTGTTTCTTGAATATCCCCCAACGGAATGACCTAGCGCGATGATTATGGGCGCAAACTTTAGAGGAGATTCTGCTCTTTCTGATAGCCCATCCAGCTTTCCAAATAACCTGCAATTGAGGGAGAAAATGCCACGTCACGATTGAAATAACAGAGCTATTGTGTAGCCCATAAGCGTCCAAAAACAAATTTAATTCTGAATATGACCCACTAATTAAATCTGAAATTAGATATTTAATTAACCGAGCTGATTGCGATTTCTCGAATTTTGAAGGGGGGTTTTAGGGGGGTCGCATGTTTCGAAATAATTATCACCATTGGACTCACGGTTGGTCATAGAGTCCAAATCAATCGAAATCACGTTTTTGATAAATATTTTTTTTTAATTGCGAAGCAGATAAATCATAAAACTGTTTCTTGAATATCTCCGCAACGGAATGACCAAGGGCGATGATTATGCTCGCAAACTTTAGAGGAGATTCTGCTCTTTCTGATAGCCCAATCCAGCTTTCCAAATAACCTGCAATTGAGGAAGAAAATCCCACGTAACGATTGAAATAACAGAGCTATTGTGTAGCCCATAAGTGTCCAAAAATCAAATTTAATTCTGAATCTGACCCACTAATTAAATCTGAAATTAGATATTTAATTAACAGAGCTGATTGCGATTTCTCGAATTTTGAAGGGGGGTTTTAGGGGGGGTCGCATGTTTCGAAATAATTCTCACGGTTGGTCATAGAGTCCAAATCAATCGAAATCACGTTTTTGATAAATATTTTTTTTTTAATTGCGAAGCAGATAAATCATAAAACTGTTTCTTGAATATCTCCGCAACGGAATGAACTAGGGCGATGATTATGCTCGCAAACTTTAGAGGAGATTCTGCTCTTTCTGTTAGCCCATCCAGCTTTCCAAATAACCTGCAATTGAGGGAGAAAATGCCACGTAACGATTGAAATAACAGAGCTATTGTGTAGCCCATAAGCGTCCAAAAATCAAATTTAATTCTAAATCTGACCCACTAATTAAATCTGAAATTAGATATTTAATTAACAGAGCCGATTGCGATTTCTCGAATTTTGAAGGGGGGTTTTAGGGGGGTGGCATGTTTCGAAATAATTATCACCATTGGACTCACGGTTGGTCATAGAGTCCAAATCCGTCGAAATCACGTTTTTGATGAAAATTTTATTTTTTAATTGCGAAGCAGATAAATCATAAAACTGTTTCTTGAATATCTCCGCAACGGAATGACCTAGCGCGATGATTATGGGCGCAAACTTTAGAGAAGATTCTGCTCTTTCTGAGAGCCCATCCAGCTTTCCAAATAACCTGCAATTGAGGGAGAAAATGCCACCTCACGATTGAAATAACAGAGCTATTGTGTAGCCCATAAGCGTCCAAAAATCAAATTTAATTCTGAATCTGACCCACTAATTAAATCTTAAATTAGATATTTAATTAACAGAGCTGATTGCGATTTCTCGAATTTTGAAGGGGGTTTTAGGGGGGTCGCATGTTTCGAAATAATTATCACCATTGGACTCACGGTTGGTCATAGAGTCCAAATCCGTCGAAATCACGTTTTTGATGAAAATTTTATTTTTTAATTGCGAAGCAGATAAATCATAAAACTGTTTCTTGAATATCTCCGCAACGGAATGACCTAGCGCGATGATTATGGGCGCAAACTTTAGAGAAGATTCTGCTCTTTCTGAGAGCCCATCCAGCTTTCCAAATAACCTGCAATTGAGGGAGAAAATGCCACGTCACGATTGAAATAACAGAGCTATTGTGTAGCCCATAAGCGTCCAAAAATCAAATTTAATTCTGAATCTGACCCACTAATTAAATCTTAAATTAGATATTTAATTAACAGAGCTGATTGCGATTTCTCGAATTTTGAAGGGGGGTTTTAGGGGGGGTCGCATGTTTCGAAATAATTATCACCATTGGACTCACGGTTGGTCATAGAGTCCAAATCCATCGAAATCACGTTTTTGATAAATATTTTTTTTTTTAATTGCGAAGCAGATAAATTATAAAACTGTTTCTTGAATATCTCCGCAACGGAATGACCTAGCGCGATGATTATGGGCGCAAACTTTAGAGGAGATTCTGCTCTTTCTGATAGCCCATCCAGCTTTCCAAATAACCTGCAATTGAGGGAGAAAATGCCACGTCACGATTGAAATAACAGAGCTATTGTGTAGCCCATAAGCGTCCAAAAATCAAATTTAATTCTGAATCTGACCCACTAATTAAATCTGAAATTAGATATTTAATTAACAGAGCTAAGTCAATCAACATCACCTCACGGTATAATACACGCACTATAAATTTGAATTTCCAATAATTATTAGTATATTTTCTTCTAATAGATGGCACCACTGTATAATTTACTCATTATAAAATTGGTTTCCAAATAATATCTTCTAGATTCTTATCAATCTAAAACGACTAAAAAAATTATTTATTTAAAAATTTGTAATAAATAAATCACTTTTTTGTCTACGTATAACTTTTTTTCCCGGTGTCCGGAAAATAAGCAGAGAGAAGAAAAGGGGGAGGGGGGGGGGCTTAAGCCTCTTAATTAACAGCAAAACATTCGTTCGTTAGACTGGAGCTGAAAAAAAAAAAAAATTTAAATTCTTTTTACGAATTTATCTCACTCAATGAAAGAAAAAGTTGGAAAAAAAAACCTTGATAAAAAAGAATTTGCCTTTTTTTTATATCAAAGTTGAATTATTTATATTTTCTAAATTCCACATTTGTTAGAAAGTCAGAAAAAAATATCTCTCTTTCTCTTTAGGATTAGTTTTGTTTTAATTCCATAAAAAAAATCAACTTTTTGAATGCGTGCAAGAAAAGAAAAAAATTCTTTTAATTACCGGGCATCATTTTTTTAACTCTCAATACCATAAGTTTATTATTTCTTAAAGGGGATCTATATGCTGTATAATGGCGGAATGTTCGTCTGTCTTTATCCAATCCGAGCCCCACCCACAGATCAAACACAATCAAGATTGGACAGCTCCAGGTTAAAAATTGATTTATAAGTTTAGGGCCATCTATACCCTTGTTATGGAACTAAAAGTAAGCAGGGAAAAAAAAAAGCTTGCTACCAGAGAGATTTGAACTCGAGCTGGTTGCAATTCAAATGTTTTGATACTGTACCTCGTACACTTTGCTTTATGATATTTCAAACCTTTTTTTAGCTACTTGAATGGCACGTAGTACTATTAAATTTTTTTTTAAACAAAAGGTCATTTATAAATTGTAAAAAATTTATAATTAAAAGTAATTTAGTTTAAAAAAGTTAATTCATTTATATCCAGATTTTAAAGTATGTATTTGTTATTAAACTCATGAAAAAATGTTATTTTGTTGGCGAACTCTAGAGGATAAATTTTGAACTAGCCTAGTATTGCCATCTAGCCACTTGAAATATAACTAAAGGAAGCATTCTTCCCATAGAGCTGTCGTCCCCATTCCCCGATCTCTCTAAGGAAAAAATTGTTATTATTATTATTATTATTAGAGACCGGATTCCTATGCAATTGCATATTCTATTTGCTAATAGGTACATCACTGAAAACCAATTTTCTATCCGAATCATGCCCCCTTGGAGCTAGGGTTCAAATTCTATATTGCATATTTTTGCATATTTGGCCAATATTGCATAAAGTTGCATATTTAAAGCTTTTTGGATATTTTAAATTTTTTTCAGTAAAAGTTCCATTTTATTTTAATTTTTTAATTTTTTTTTCTAAAAACAAAAAAAAAAAAAAAAAAATTAAACGAAAAAAAAAAATTTAAATCCTTTTATTACATTGTAAAAAATAAATAACTATATATTTTTTATTCTTTATATCCTCTTTTAAGAAATAAATTGTTTTTCTAGAATTTTCGTTGGATGAATATCAAGTCAGTTGTGTTCATAGTTCGAAGTCAAATTAATTAAAGAAAAAAAATGCCAAAACAGGGGTCCTCGTTTGCTTCAAAAATTTCGCAATGCATTGCTCCCTATGAAAAGGATAAAATATTTACGACTGAAGTTAATGTTGTTTTTTGCAATCCATGCGGAAAAAAAATTTCGAGCTATCGGAAGTCGCAAGTTGATCAACACGTCAAAACAGGTATGTCGTTTAATTAGGTTTTTATTTCTTTAATTACAAATCGAGCCTTATTTTGTAGACTTACATTTGGCCAGCGTCAAACGTAAAGATGTCAAAACTCAGCAACTCTTAACTTCTATGCGTGGTATAGCTGAACAAACAATATTTTTTGAAGATTTGTGTCATGCCATGGTGGCTTCTGGAATCCCACTTTGGAATTTGCAAAAGACCCCCTTCAAAGACTTTTTGGCCAAATACACAAATAACAAAATTCCCGACGAAAGCACGTTGAGAAAAAATTATCTACCCATTTGCTATAATAAGACTATAGAGAAAATTAAAAATGAGTTAGTTGATAATTATTTATATTTAATTGTAGATGAAACTACCGACCCTATGGGTATCTACGTAGCTAATTTATTGGTTGGCCCGGGGAAAAAGGAAATTTGTTGAAAAATAAATTAAAACATATCCTAGAAAAAAATCCTGGACTAGCTCGAGATTTTGATGGATCTTCACGTTTTGAGGTCCCCTGAATCCAAAAAAGTGGTTTTCGCGACATGGTCTGTCTGTGGGTGGGTGGGTGGGTGTGCCCCTACGGAAAAAATGTGGCAAAAAATATAAGCTTAAAATGTAAGCTAGGTCATATTTTAGGTTATAAGCAAATATATAAGCAAGAATATATAACATTTTAGCGTTTTATTATAAGTTCAAACTTATAAGCCTAGGCTTATATTTTATATTATAATTCTCAGGATATAATCTTACGCTTATAATTTAAATTATAAATTTTAAAATATAATTTAGGGTTATAATCTATATATAATATAACCCCTTGTCGATGACAGGGTAATTACCCCTCCTCCCCCCTTCTTTCTCTGCTATTTTCGCATTCTTGATTTATTTTATCTAAAACTCGTAGACATTCACTTTTATAAATTAAAATCTCGAAATTGATAAACGTTTTAAAAATTAAATGATGTTGAATTTTGCGTCGTGATAATATCACGATATAAAAATAAGACATAACATTATATGATAAAATTATTTTTAGGTTGACAGCTTTATTTGTAGAAACATAATTTTCTGAAAAAAATTGATTGATAAAAACAATAAAAAAAAAAAAAAAAATACAATGCTTTAGATAAATACATACCGGTACATACAAACATTTTTCCCAATTCATTTTTATAATATAGATATAGATTATTTTAACGGTTAATTATTCATGAACTTAAGATTTTTTGTGAATCATATCCCTTCCGGGACTCTCCCGGTACACAGACAAAAAATTTACGCCGATATTTTAGAATTCAAAATGTAAATAAATAAAAAATCGTAAACATGGGTAAATATTTATATTTTCTTACTATGGCAACTATTTCTCCTAATTTTTATTTTTTCTTATTTTACCGGTTAATTATTAATAAGTACCCACGTAAGAAACTAAAGAGTCGCTTAATTAAAATTTCTGGACCCCAATATTTATAATAATTAATAACGGATATCGTTTTAGTTCTATATTGCCTAATTTGCCGAAAAAGATTGTGGATTGGTTTGTGGATTTGGATTTGGGATGGGGAAAAGAGTATGTTTGTTAAAAAGCCCCCCCGGTTGGCGTAGTAGGTAGCACGCCTACCTCCTATACCAAACGTCGCGGGTTCGGACCCAGGCAGTCCGATGATTTTATTTAAGCCATTTGGATACCAGATGGCTTAAATAGAAATGCCTGAACCCCACAATAGATTTATTCTCTACAACGGTTATCGTCAAAGTCTTATATGGCCTAAGTTGCCGAAAAGACTGCATGAATGTGTGTGTGAATGTGAGTGTGAATGAGAAAAAAGTGTGAATGTTTTTTTTTTAAAAAAAAAAAAAAAAAAAAAAAAAAAAACTAAAGAGTCACTGTACCATCATGAATATGTATAATGCAGTCATATTTGCGAATATAATTACAATTATAATAAAAAATTATATCTTTGGATATACTATAATATAATCCAAAATATAATTTCCGAGACATATAAAAAGTTATATCTATTGGTTATAATTCAAATTATATCCGATTATAATTTTTCTTATAAGTTAATATATAATTTGAAGAATATAAGTTTCAGGTCATATTTCTGCTTATAAGTGAAGATATAAGCAATTATAAGTGCTTATATTCGCTTATATTTTAGGGCATATACTATTTCCGTACGGGTGTGTGTGTGTGTGTGTGTGTGTGTCTGTGTTCACTTTTAAGCATGAAGGAATTGAGCTATGAGGCTGAAATTTTATATTTAAGTTAAACATCCCCCGGGACCGGAAAAATAAGCTTTTAATCAAAATCGACCAAAGAGTACTAGTACTTTACTGATGTACTTTTTCAGTTTTTTTCGATTTTCTTAAAATTCGCTCTAACGATTTTGATTAAAATTCAAAAATCAATTATTTTTCAGATGCTCTTTCAAATGTATATTCTCGTTTTGCCCTCAAAATTGTTTGAAGCACACTTTACTCTTGTGCTTCATAGGAAAGATCGGAGAAATGGTTGCCATGGTAACAAAATATAAATATTTTCCCATGTTTATAATTTTGACATCTTAAATTCTAATATATTGGCGGAAACTAAATATATCTCGACACAAAAATCTGGTGTGACAAGCACAGTACACAACTTTCGATTACCGAAGGTAAGAGAAAGTTGTGTGCTATGCGCCAGTCACACCAGATTTTTTATAAAGTGTTTATTTTGTTAAATAATATTTAGTATATATTTTATAGAAAACTATTTTGTTAAATAAATTAACACATTTGACTGTACTGATATTACTGTTTTTTTTGGTTTTGTTTTGTTTTTTAATTAAATTTAGTTTTTATTGCGAGACCAATTTTTTTTTTTTTTTTTAATCATTTCCTTCCAAAAATAAAACACCATTAGTTTTACATCAGTAGAAATCATGATTTACCTTTAATTGGAAGCCATTTACTCAATATTTTTGCCATAAATATATTGCATATTTGGCTGCATATTTTAACACTTTTACTGCATATTATATGGCATATTTAGCGGTTTTTGCTGCATAAAAATCCGGTCTCTAATTATTATTATTTGAAATTCCTATCGGGATCCCCGTTTATTTACCCGAGGTGCTTTCGTGTACGAAGACACACACCTCAAACCCAACCGGCCTCTGGCCGTAGCCATCTACCGGCACCCCGTGAAGATACATCATTTCCTATCTCTAACTCCCCCTCCTGCTTTCGTCTCTAGCTAGTGAACTAATCCTTATTTCTGGTTCCAACCGGCTCCTTATATCCAACCTCTTCTATGCTAGGGAGGATGTCCTGGTTTGAGGAGGGACTCCCTCAGCACCGGCGTGTAGCCTACTCCTTTCGAAGAATGCATCACTGAGAGGGAACCTTCTTTACGTCCCTTCCACAGGACGGGATGTCACAGCAACTCCCTCTCCTCGTAGAGTTGCCTGAGGGCTATTGTGGTAAGATCCTATATTCCAATCCAGGGCTTGCTTGAGGATTTGTTTACATTAAATAAATATTTTTATTTAATGAAAAATCCCGCACGCAGGGTTTGAACAGGGATCTTCTTTGCAGAAGCTGACACCCTAGCTCACTACACCAGCGAGCCCTCAGGAAAAAATTGTAATAAAAATTTAATTATATAACAATTTTTAGTATTTTTCAGTTGAGAGATTTAATTATTTTAATTAATTTTAATTGGCTTTAATTTGTCATAAGGCAAGACAAAACTCAATACTTTCTTTCTCAATGGGCAAATTCATTTTCTGGAATTTTTTTTCGCCTCCCCTTTTGAGAATTTCGGGACCCGAGCATTTTTCCAGGACTTTCCATAACGTTCTCTATAAGACTGCAAAATTTCCTTTCAAAATTTCAACCGTAACTTGGTCAAACAGAGCGTGACAGACGGACGGATTATATATTTAATTAATAGAATATTTATTTATACTATTGTCTGTATAATTTATTTTTAAATATGACGCAGTGTAAAATTTATTTTAATTAGGCATTGTTATTATTTAATGAAGATTCTGGGACTGCGGCTGTTCAAGTTATAAATGTTATTATTATTAATATTCTCGTATTAAATCCTGCAAAATCTATGGATTGTTTCAATTAATTTTACTAAAAAAAAAAAAATAAATGAAATAGAATTTTATAGTTTTATTCAATTGTTTTCCCTCGGTCTTTCAAATTGAACGTGAGTTGAGTATGCGTGTGCGTGTGTGTAAGAGTGTGGTGGGGGTATGAGTTAATTAGTACCAGCTGCGCCTTAACACCCTTAACGCCCTTTGCGCCCTTAAGCGCTCCGGCTCGTTAAGATTCACAATTAATTGCCACCTTGATACGCAATCCGACCCTTTTAATGATATTATAAAGAAAATTGCTACTGATTTATTAAGTTAAAAAAAAAAATAATAATAATAATTAAATTTTCATTTTAGTGATAGAGGCCTAAAACACTGGCTGTTTGGACTACCGTATGTGAACAAAATATCTCAAGAACGAAAAGAGCTAGGAGATTGAAATTTTATATTTAAGTTAGACACCTCCCTGGCACGTGACAGGAAGGTTTTAAACAAAATCAGCCAAAGAGTACTAGTACTTTACTGATGCTCTTTTGCAGTTTTTTTCGATTTTCTCAAAAATTGCTCCAAGGATTTTGTTTAAAATTCATAAATCAATTATTTTTTAGATGCCCTTTAAAAAGTATATAAGTAAAATTTTTCGTAAAAATTGTTTGAAGTACACTTTACTGATATAGTATTGCAGATTTTTTATTTTCGGGCTCTTCCTTCCCATTTAAAAATTAATTTATTGTTATAATTAATCACATATTAATTAAGAAATTTTTAAAATAAGCTTAGATGATTTATTTAAAATTCAACTGTCAAATTAGTTCAGCATTCTTGCAATAGATAGCAGGCTAGTCTAACAGCCGATCCCCTTTTGGCCTATATTTATATATTTTTATGCTTTTATAAAAGATACATAATATATAATAACATTTATAAAGTATTTATTGTTAAAAGATCAATGAAAATCAACCAAATGCATTAAATATTATTAGCTACCATGCTGACATCTCTTGGCAAATTTTTGAATTACTTGATTTTTGGGCATACTTTTATGACACACAACGCCATCTTATCGGGAAAAACATGCATAACACCTTCGCTCCCGTTCCCCCTTAACAAATGCAAGTGGTCAAATTTGGAACTAAGTTGCTATGGGAAATTAAATTTGTATATCGATACTAAAAAGTGGTGCGTTAAGTGACACCAGATTAAAAAAAATATTTTTGATTTCACTCTCGTTAATTTCAATACCCCTAGAGAGATAGCGCATACTCTAGAATACAATATGTATAAATTTAAATGAATTATGGAAAAAACAAAAAAAAAAAACAAATACAAAACCCGCTTCGTTTATTAAATTTTTTTTTATGGTCGGAAAGTTATTGAAATGTATTATATATTATAGTCTCTAAAAAATGTAAGGGAAATTAAAATTTTATGTAGATCGAATTTAATATCTTTAAAAAAAAAAAAAATTTATTTATTTTTTTAATATCCTCCTTTCCTTCCTTCTTCTCTCTCTTTGAAGAATTTAAGAAGTTTCGAAGGATAAAAAAATTTTAATTTATTCTCTCTTTTGTCCTTTGGAATTTTATAAAACGTTATTTATGTGTTTCTATCCTTGACCTTTACTTCTTTTATCTTCTCAACTGTTTTGATTCTGAATTCGTCAATTTGTAATTAAAGCAGAGAGTTTGAATTCTACTCACAAGCCGCATGGTCCGCATATGGCGTACCATTGCATTTTCTTTTTCTATAAATCTTTGGAATCTGAACTTTTTTTCTTTCACAAAAAAAAATTGAATCATAGAAGTATTTTTCATGCTGAATTCAAATATCATTTCAGTTTTGCCCCATCAGGCACAGTTTTAGAGATATAGAGAAAAATAAATTTTAATAGAAAATGGGCTCTAAAACGGCTTGTAGAATGTTCAAAATATTTTTAAGGCGACACTCCGTAGAAATATGCAGATAGTTAGAACACATATAAATTTTAAGTTTCTCCCAATCGGAGGTCATTTAGACGTGCCGCGAACGGCTAAAAGTTTAGAAAAAATCGAATTTTTTCAAGATTTTTTTTTTTGCTTTTGGTCACCCCTAATACAATTTTTGGTATCCCTGAATGAAAATCATTCATTCGTAAACATTGATTATTAACGAAATTATGAACAAAAACGTCAGCAAAGAAAAAACACAAGTACACTCACTGGTCGAAAAAAATGAACTTTTTATTTCACAAGAATAAATAAAGATTTGAGATGGGGGTTTAGAAATATTTTTCATGCTGAATTCAAATATCATTTCAGTTTAACCATCAGGCAAGAATTTTGTGTGATATTAATTTAATTTTTTTTAATAATATTTAATAAAGTCAGTGCCCGTGACCCGTGGCTCAGAGAGGATACTTTAGCTACTCGTGGATAGGGTTTGTTTCCGTCCATTTAAGACCTCATCGCCTGGAGCGTTGCGTGCTAACCTCGTATACCAAGGGTCGAGGGTTCGGATCCCAGGCAGTCCGATGATTTTATTTAAGCCATTTGGATAAAGAAAAGCCTGGACTCCCAATGGATATATTTACAAATAACGAATATCGTCTAAAGTCTTATATGGCCTAAGTTGCCGAAAAGACTGTGTGAGTGTGAGTGTGAATGGGAAAAAAGTGTGAATGTTTAAAAAAAAAAAGACCTCATCCCTATTTATTTCAATTGATTGATAGCCAATTCAATTGAAATAAATTTGTCTTTCCGCCCTTGAGTCGAGAAGCTAATTTGTCCTCTCTTAGCCATGGCTGGACTTGAAGCCCGCAGAAGGCGGGCGGCGCGGCTAGTATAATAATAAATACATTTATATTCGTCAGTAAACTTTTATAAAACTTTATAGACATTTATCTCTTAGCTAAGTTGAGTTTTCTGTGATATTTTGTATAATATCATACTATATAATAAAGCCCTAAGACCGTGTCCGATGTGTGAAACAACCAATCAGGCCTCAGGGATAGCGCCATGGTAACAAAATATAAATATTTACCCATGTTTACGATTTTTTTTATTTATTTACATTTTGAATTCTAAAATATCGGCGTAAATTTTTTGTCTGTGTACCGGGAGAGTCCCGGAAAGGATATGATTCACAAAAAATCTTAAGTTCATGAATAATTAACCGCTAAAATAATCTCTACATATAAAAATGAAAAGGGAAAATGTATGTACCGGTATGTATATAAGTAGGCGAGCAAGAGGGTCCAGGGGGCGCAGCCCCGCTAGACGGAAGCCCCGCCGAAGGCGGGGCTTTGCGTCTAGTATGATATATAATTTTGTTATAGATCCTCTCTCTGTTTTTATTTGTTCATTTAATAAAACCCACCAAAACGCATCATCCCCTGACAAGTACTTGACTTTATTCTCGGACAAAGTGAAATTTAATTAATATCAATATTAAACAAATTATATCAAAAGAAAGAAATATCTTCTTTTTTTTTTACCTAAAAAGAACAAGAAAAATAAAAAAAAAACGTATAAATTATTTAAATTAATTATCGATTCTTCTGAAAATTGCACAAGAGAGCCGACGACCATCGAAAATCGTAAAATTAAAGGCGAGAGAGAGAGAGAGAGAGAATTAAATTGTTTGAGATACTCCAGCATCAAAGACTCCTCTCTCCTCCCATCCAATCCGGAAAAGCTATTAAATTGAATGAAAGAAGGAGAAAAAAAAAAGAAAAATCACAAGCAATAGTATTAAGTAAGTAAAGAGGGATGAATGAATGAGTGAGCGAGTGAATGATTGCACTTGGACAACTTTTTAAATCCTTTAATTGCTCTCTCTCCCTCCCTCCCTCTTTATCTCATCCCTTCATTTATTTTTCTTTCCTTCTTTTTAATGTATTTTAATTTCTTATTCAAAATCGTCTCGGGCTTTTAGTTTCACTTAAAAAAATTAATTTTAATTCCATCTTCTATCTGTAACATCAATTTTGGGACAACTACTATTATTTCGATTATGGAAAAAAATAATCGATTATTGGGTCCGGACAGACGAAAAAATAATCGATTAAGAAAAAAAAATAATAGAATATACCTTTTTTTTCTAGCAACATTTTTTTTCCCCTGGGAAAATCATTTTACCTTTTGTTTTAGCGAAACGGAATTTTATCCGCCCCTCTTTTGGAAAACGAAATTTGTTTTATTCTGCGGGAAATTTTTTCCTCTTATGTGAAAATCTTTTGACTTTTTTTTTGATACGAGTCTCATCCGATCTTTTCAAACGCATTTTTCCCAAAAATAATCGATTGTGAAAAATAATAGGAATATTTTTTTTTAGAAAATAATCGATTATTTTGCGTCGCACTACTATTTTGATTTCGCTTTCAATATCCAATTCGTAGACGGTCTGTTTTGATCAATCTCCGAATTTATAGAAAATACAATTTCTTTAGATCAAAGGTATTTACCATATATCAATTTTTTTCCAAGGATTTGAATATTATATTAATAAAGAAACTTGTAAAATATGGAATCTCAGCCTAACATTAATTATGTCATCTTTTATTATAGATAATTGTAAAAATCTGGTGTGACTGGTCGCACAACTTTATCTTCCCTTCGGTAATTGGAAGTTGTGTTTTGTGCTTGTCACACCAGATTTTTTGTGTCGACATGTATTTATTTTCTGCCGATATATTTGAATTCAAGATGTAAAATTTATAAACATGGGAAAATATTTATATTTTGTTACCATGGCATTCCTTTTCTATAAAGTACAAGAGTAAAGTGGTCTTCAGAAGATTTCAAGGGCAAAATATGAATATACATTTGAAAGAGCAACTAAAAAATAATTGATTTTTGAATTAAAAAAAAAAAATCGTTGGAGCGAATTTAGAGAAAATCGAAAAAAACTGAAAAAGTGCATCAGTAAAGTACTAGTACTCTTTGGTCAATTTTGTTCAAAAGCTTTTTGTTACGTCTCGAGAAGGTACTTAACTAAAATATAAAATTTCAACCTCCTAGCTCTTTTCGTTCCTGAGTTATTTTGTTCACAGAGAGACAGACCATGCTGCGAAAACAACTTTTTTTGGAACGTGTATATCCATCAAAATCTCGACATCGAATTTTTGACAAGAATCCAATACTTTCTCTCTCTATATATTAACATAGGTAAGGGAAAGTAAAAATGCATGGAAAATGATTTTTTTAAGCGCCGCGCCTAGCCTCTATGCAACCAAGTAAACAGATCTGAGTGCCGGTTGCCTATAGCACAAGGGGTTTCCATATAAAGCGTTTTTTGTTGTGATTGATCTGATAATCGATAAAAACTTTTTCTTTTTTTACTCTCTCCGCTTAAAAAGGGTCGTGTTCTCAAAAAAAAGAAGAATTTAAATATAAAATAATCTTTTAAACGAAATGAGAGAGTTTAAAGAGGAAACTGACGCAAGTTTTCAATTTTCCACTAATCATGTTTCTTTAAAAAATTCCCAATTATTGTTATGTATGAATTTGAAATAACGTTGAGATGTGGCTGTAGAATTCAAAATAGGTACGGAAGTGCGTCTCCCCAAAAAAATGCATAGTTTAGTCGTGACCTATCATGATTTATGATTGGATTAAATTAATAATTTAATTACCAAAAATAATAAATAAATGGCTTTTGATTTAAGTATTTTTTCACTTAAGATACATCTGGCAACATCGCATTTAACAGCTGTTTATGTTAATCTTGCTGTATGAAGGGGGGGGGAATAAGGAGATAATTGAGAGAAAAAGTGAGGGAGAAAGAAGAGGGGGGGAGAAAAGGAGGGGGGGGGGGGGGAGGGGAAGTAGTGAATAGTTGTATTTTATTTATAATATTACAATGAGTAATGCAAATCAGTTTAGACACAATAGGCGAATTGCGGGAAAAAATATCGTCATTTGGAAAAAAATGTAAAGTGAAAGCGTGAAACGCGTTTTATTTTATAGGCCGTTGCCGCACTGGTCTGAGTCACGTGACTTACTTATTTTTAAATATGGCCGACTGACATTTTCATGAATTTTTTGTCTTTCTTGTTAAAATATTTTTTTAAAATCTTTCGTCAGAAAATTTTGATTTTATTTTTAACGTATTCTACGGACTCCACGATAACCCTTCGACTGATCTGCTTCAAAAAATTATTTTATACGTCTGTGATAGTGATTAATAGCATATTAAAAAACTAGCTTTTGAATAAGTGCCATAAAGTCCGAACAGAGAATATTTTTTGAAAATTCCGCAGGAATAAGTATAAAATATAATATTGATTATTTGTGTGATGTTGGCCCCAGAGTGCGCGTCGGGCGTTTTGTGTTTTCCCAGAATTAAAGTACAAAAAACAGAAAAAATAAAATAAAATAAAAGAGGAATAGAAAAAAGTCATGAGAACAAGAGAGAGTGAGAGAGAAGAGATTAAAAGGCGCCCGAGGCCACGGGCCAATTGACCTGCGCTGCTCTGCTTTTAACGCCCCTTTTGGCTAAAATCCAAACTACCTCCCTCTCTCCCTTATTTATTATAAATGGACCATTTTGAAGGGGTATAGGGGAATTAATTAGAAACCATTAGGAAATAACAAACATCTCATTTAGTAACAATCTTTCTCTTGAATACACGATCTAGGTCTACATTAGTGGGGGCTATTAAAAAATCTGGTGTGAATGATCGCACAGCAAAACAACTTTCTCTTACTATAAAAGATGTGATCTGTGCTTGTCACACCATATTTTTTGTGTCGACATATATTTAGTTTCCGTGGATAAATTAGAATTCAAGATGTAAAATTTATAAACTTAGAAAAATATTACCATGGCTTGTAACTTTCCTATGACAAGAGTAAAGTGTGCTTTATAAGATTTCAAGAGGAAAATGAGAATATACGTTTTAAATGACATCTAGAAAATATTAGAGTGAAGTGATCTTGTAGTAAGGAAGAAAGAAAAAAACTTTGTAAGTTTATTTCGTTTATTAATCGCTTCAAGTTGACGTTTCGGTCAGATATACGACCATCTTCAGGGCTGAAGCGTGTCAACAAAATTCCTCAAAATGTCGAATGGCACAATTGTGTAAAATTGTTGCAGCTTCTTTTCGTTGCACAGATGTTCGAAGGTGTAAAGAATAAAACAATTTATATATAAATTATTTCATTTTTATTTTTCAAGCAGGCCAACTAAATGCATTTTTTAAACAGTTTCGAATCAACGATTCATCTTCAGGGCCTAAAATTTATAATTCAATTACATTCAACATTTAATGTAAAAAAATTTTTTATTTTATTTATTTATTTTTTTGAATTTTAAATTTTAGGCCCTGAAGATGAATCGTTGATTCGAAACTGTTAAAAAAATGCATTCAGTTGGCCTGCTTGAAAAATAAAAATGAAATAATTTATATATAAATTGTTTTATTCTTTACACCTAACATCTGTGCAAAGAAAAGAAGCTGCAGCAATTTCTATTTAGAAATAACTTCATTGAGAATGGTCTACCTAATAGTTAGTTAGTTAGTTTTTAAAGAAAATAAGGTCTACCTAATAAATTGTGTAAAATATTTTTTGCCATTTTATAAGGACCAACAGGCTCTGCGAGTCACGGTTAGATTAGATCAAACCTTGACTAGCCATAGCATAATTAGGTCTAATCTAACTTTGACACGCAGAGCCTGTTGGTCCTTATAAAATGGCAAAAAATAATTTACACAATTGTGCCATTCGACATTTTGAGGAATTTTGCTGACACGCTTCAGCCCTGATGATGGTCGTATATCTGACCGAAACGCGATTAATAAATAATAAATAAATTTAGCTGCAATCGCTCTTTTCTTTCTTCCTTACTATCTAGAAAATAATTGAAATTTTAATCAAAATAGTTTGAGCGAATTTTGAGAATATAAAAAAAAAAAAAAAAAAAAAAACTGAAAAAGTACATCAGTAAAGTACTAGTACTTTATTGACGATTTTATTCAAAAGCTTCGTGACACGTGCCAGGTGGGTGCACAACTTAAATATAAAATTTCAACCTCATATCTCTTTTAGTTTTTGAGATATTTTGTTTACAAACAGACCATGTTTCCTCAAAACGTGTATATCCATCAAAATCTCGACATTTGCAAATCAATTGTTATTTCTTCTTTGGTACTCAAATTTTAATCAAATCCATAAATATTAAAGCTGTGTAAAGAGCTTTGAAAATATTTCAAGATAAGTTAAATAGAAAAGGGAAAAAAACAATATTTTTTTTTCTTCTCTCTCTCTCTTTCTAAATATTTTATAGAAATGAATTTTTAATGTGAGATTCACGAAATTTAATATGACAAAATTAATGAACCTTTTATGTTTTCAAACATTAAATTATAATTTTTCAAGAGAATACTTTATTATACATATAATAAAACAAAAAAAAAAAAAACGAAAAAAGTTATTAAAATTAATGGTTCGTTTTAATTATGTTGAAATTTAAATTACAAAAAAAAAATTCTCTCTTAATATATTGATCTTTCTCTTTTTTTTTGTGCACACTTTGTTTAAATGAGCCATCATCATGATCTGAGGCTGTAAAAAAAAATAAAAGAGATGCTGCTGTCCGACAGATCAAGGGGGAAAAAATTCATCTCTATTTTATCTAGTAGCAAAAATAATAACAGGTGTTGTGATAAAAAATTATATTTTATTAATTTAAAAAAAAAAATTTGAAAATCTATTTGACTTGATTTTACATATTTTTCTTGCAATTTTTATTTCTCTATATATATATATATATGTTATTTGATAAGAAAGTAAAGATGGACTCTTCAATTCTAATTCATAGTCTAATTAGCCTCTTATGACGTCATAACGTCATCATTTTTATTATATTTCTAAAATTTTAAAATAATCTTTCCATTTCCGTTTTTCTCTGTCTATTTGATTGGAAATTCTTATAAAAACAAAATTTTTAATTAATATCCAACAAAACATATGTTGATTTGACCCTCGAATTGAAAATCAACATATTTTTCTTTATATTATTTAAATTGTATTAAATGATTTGTATTTGTGTTAAATTTACTTAGAAATGTAGAAGATATTTCATATGAAATGTTTCTTAAATAGAGAATCATTAAGGTAGATTAGAACAGGTCTTCTTAAGAAGAAACAAAATGTTACGTCTTTTTTGCCGCACAGTGTGTTGTATATAGTACAGTGAGGGACAATATTAAGTCCCACCCATGCGCTTTCTACTTGTGATTATTTCATTAAAAAAAAAAAATTATTATATATATTTTTTAATGGAAACTTTCATGGTTCAAACCTAGAAAATTTCAAATAATGATTTTCATTTTCTTTTATAAAAACAATGAAATAATTACAAGTAGAAAACGCATGGGTGGGACTTAATATTGTCCCTCACTGTACCTGGGGAGATCCAACAGTCAAAAATCCTGATCTTGCAAAAAAGAAAAAAAAATTAGTATTATTTCTTAATGTAGTATTTATAAAAATAGTAAAAACACTTTCATTAGCAAGTTTGCAAATAGATTGTGTGTGCGGAGAGAGAGAGAGAGAGAGAGAGAGAGAGTCTCGATACATCAATTAGCATCAACATGATGTAAAACCCCGGAGAGCAAGATGTTCATGTTGCTTCCTTTAAGTCTAATCAAGATAAATCACACGAACACACACTCTCTCTTAAAATTCTATTATTATTTTATTTTTTATAAATAACTTCTAAACTACTGAACGGATTGTCACGAAATTTGCTCCAGGTCCAGAGGCTATCGTCCTAATTAATATAACTGAATTTCAAAATATTTGGTTTAGAGAGAACTGAGAAAAACGTGGTTAGCGATAATACTTTACCGCTCACTTTTACCGCTCCCTGCGGTCCGATTCTCTTCTAGTTTTACTATCTTCTTAGGCCCACCGAGGGCTACAAATTTGCTAAACTTCATTATAATCCGATGAATAGTATAAGCATAACACACATAAACAAATTAAAAAAAACTTTTTTCTCATTTCTGGGGTCGTTCTGACCCGAAACGTAAAGATTATGGGGGAAAATAAAAAAAGGAATAAATGAGGTGCATAAATAAGTATTAAAAGAAAAAAAAAAAGCGAGACTGATAATGGGATTTAATTGTTGATCCTCGCTAAATGGTTCCAAGTTTTTTTTTTTTTTTTTAGTGATTTTTTTAATCTCTCTCTCTCTCTCACTCTCTCGGTGATTTATTCGAATTAGCATTGTCTGTCTGTCTGCTCTTTATGTTTACTCATCGTTTTCCTTCTCTCTCTCTCTCTCTCTCTCTCTCTCTTTCTGACACGCATATGAATAAATATTTGACTGGCGGATGTATGTGTTTATGTGCCAGAGTCTCTCTCTCTCTCTCTCTTCTAAAGCCTAGATTTGCAGCCCCCCCCCCCCCTCTCTTTTCTCTGTTGAATTACAACCCGTTCGGGATTAAACATCACACGCGAAAGAGAGAGAGAGAGAACGCCAGTTTTTTTTTTCTCCGCAAGTTCTTTTCAAGCAAGCAAGAGAGAGAGAGAGAGACATTTCCTTTTCTTTTCTTTCTTTTAGTAAATATATGGAGGTTCGTGTACAAAGAACGTAGAGAGAACATTTGTTTTCTCCAAGATGAGATTCAAAGCACATAATTCACTTAAATAGAGAGAGAGAAAAAGAAATAATTTGATTGATAATATTAATAATAAATGAAATTTCAAAAAATAAAAAATATTGTTATGTGAAAAAGAATGAGCATTCCAATGGGAATATGGTCCCACAGAGAGAGACACTCTGCAATTATAGAGTTTGTCACTAACTTCTGCTGTCACTCAAGAGTAGCGAGTGATCGCATAGTGTGACAGCCTAGTCGCCTCCACTCGCTACTATTAGGCTTAAATCGCCTCAAGCTTGCGAGAAGAGTGATCACGTGATCCAGTCGGCACTTTCTATTGGTCGATTTGTCCCGATTGACAACGCGCAGGCGCATTAGCAATATTATTTATAATTTCTAACCTATCAAATTGCTCTTTATTAAATTCTTAGAGGCGTAGCTAGATAGTTGGGGGCCTGGGGCGTCACTAGAAGAGGGGGCGGGGCCTATATACATTTTGTACCAGAAGTGTATATTGAATTTTTCCGGGGGGGGGGGGGGGGCTCATTTTTAAATGTAGTAGAAGGAGAATAAAAAGAGAGAGCAACTAATTATATTTTCTTTTATTATACCCTCAGTGCTGACGTTTCGGTCCTGTTTAGGGCCATATCTCAGAGCTATTAATACACAGGGGCACACATTCGATTTCGATAATGCCTCTCTCTTCTCATCATTCATAAACCAAACTCGATAGAACAGTCACATAGAATTTTACTCACAGACTTTACCATTGAAAAACATCTCCCCTACTTATCATATACATATATATTGTATATAAAATCGATCAAGAAAAAAAAAAGGGGGAAAATAAAACCAAGTCGCGCATACGATGTTCACTCTATTAAGTCTCAAACAGTACTGACCAACAATGTTTAATATAGGTGAAATGTTGAAATTAATGATGACAACCCTAATGGTAAATATTCATTAATTTGTATAAATTTGTACGCATTTTCCTAAGACATTGTGTATTGTTCTGTATTAATAGCTCTGAGGATGGCCCTAAGCAGGACCGAAACGTCAGTACTGAGGGTATGATAAAAGAAAATATAATTAGATGCTCTCTCTTTTTATTCTCCTTCTACTACATCAATTAACTGGTTAAGCTATATAAAAAAAAAACTTCCAATACTAACGTAAATCATATTTAAATATTTTCCTCCATACAAAAAAATATTTTTAAAATACCGTATTCCCGTTTTACCGTTCCTTCTCTGGGGAATTTTATGCCACCTCAGGAGTTCCGCAGGGGTCACATTTGGGTCCACTTTTGTTTATTTTATTTGTTAATGACTTAAGTTCTTCATCAGGTGTTAAATTTCTCCTGTTTGCGGATGACCTCAAGTTGTATCGGGAGATTGCATGCGCAGAAGATGTCAGATATTTACAGGATGCTCTCTCTCATGTTGTGCAGTGGTTTGAGAATAATGGACTGGTGGTTAATGAAAACAAATCATCTCATCTAACTTTCTATAGAGGAGTTAAAAAATTTGAGAGTGTTTATACCATTAATGGCAATCATTTGACACCTATTAAATTCATTAAAGACCTGGGTGTGGTTTTCCAATCTGACTTGTCATTCTCGATTCACATTGAGACGATTGTTAATAGATCTCTTAGACAGCTGGGTTTCATATGCAGGAACACACGAAGCTTCACCAATATTTCTTCTATCAGACAGCTCTATTGTTCTCTGGTTCGCTCTCATTTGGAATATTGCTCACCAGTTTGGTCTCCCTATTTGCTTGGCCAAAGAAAAGCCATTGAGCGTGTCCAACTTAAATTTTTAAGGATGGTATCCTATAAGCTGGGGATTCCTTATAGTTCTGACAATGTTGGTCTCTTACTGTCAATCTCCAACCTATCAACCTTGGAAACAAGAAGAACTTGCCAAGATTTTATATTTGTATATAAGCTGGTAAATAGTCAAATTGACTGTGCATTCCTATTGTCGGAGCTGGATTTCTACGTTCCTCGTTATTTGCATAGAGTTCACAATATCTTTCATATTAGACATGTGTCATCCAATTATCTATTGTATATGGGACTTATTCACCTTCAAAGAGTTGTTAATGACCTGACCAGACAATTCCCAGAGATTGACCTGTTTGTGACCCCCCTTGACAGAATTCGAGCAATTTTGTCATGATCAACCAATTGTCGCACACTTGTATTTAATTTGTATTTGTATAGTTTATTTACCCACTCATTTTTGTAAACAATTTTTGTAATTGAATATTGATTTGAATTTATGGGCTTTGCCCGTTTGTAATAATAAATAAATAAATAAATAAATATCTCTGAATCCCGTGGGCCCGGGCCTTCTCAAAGACAAATATTTGGGGGCCTATGCCGGCTCAGGGCCTGGGGCGGATCGCCGGGGGACCCCTCCTCGGTATGCCTCTGTTTAATAAATCCTTCATAAGAATGCAAAAATTTTCGTTTCAAAATTACAATGGGAAGTGAGTGAAACAATCTCACCAAGTTATGGATTTTTTTTTCTTCTTTTTGACTCAAATAAGAAGTCTTCTATTTAACGCCCTAAAATCATAAAATTAATCAATGTTAGAGAAATTTATAGAGAAATGTCATTCTGGAATTGATTCATTTTGAAAAAGGACTGGCATCTCCCTTGGGAGGAGATTTTTTATTTTCTATAGAAGAGAGATCAATGGCCTAGATCAGCATCTCATTCCTCGGGGATAAATTTCCACCAATTATGAGCCCATTTGTTAAAAAACAAAATCGCTATTGGCTGTGTCGTCCACACAAGGGTGGATCCAGAGGTGTTTCTCGGGGCGGGGGTAATCTGATGTGACTCGTCGCACAGCACACAATTTTTTTCTTAATTTCGGTAATTTAAAGGCGCATTTTGTACTTGTTTGTCAGAATATAATCCTTGAAGAAGCCTACCTGGCTAACCGAAAGCGGACCGACCGACTAGTAAACAAAATAAAATAACAGCGAGCTTTAAGTAGTCTAAATGTTGCGATTTCTGAAGAAAGAAGCAATTGATGATCGAAAATTTTATTTAAAACAGGATGTATCTAGAGTTTATTCAACTTCCTGAGGTCTTCTTTTTTTTTATAGACAAATCATGGAATTAAATTACGTTTAGTGTTTGATTCGAATGTAAGAGGAATATAAATAGAAACAGATGCGGAATGAAAGGAGAGAGAAAAGGTATGCATGCATGCATGCATGCCTTTGACTTCCTCTCCTTCTCATGTACATAATACGATTAAAGTCGAAAGAGAGAGAGAGAGAGAAGGCGGAGACGTTTGCTCAAGACCTCCTCTTCCTCTTCCTTCTTCTTCTTCTTCTTCTTGTCAACTCAAGCATTCATTCACTTGAACAAGTCTGATAAGAAAGAGACCAACTCAACGCACAAAAAAACGAAGAAGAAGAACGGAGAGGGAGAAAAGGCGTTGGCTTTTTCGCCAGCATCAGCCTCAAAACTTAAAAAGTCGTCAATTAGATTTGCATTATTTGATGCAGAGAGATTATACCTCTACTCTCTTTTATTAAATTCTAATATACGAAAGAATGAGGAGTGGATTTTAAAAAGCATTAAAAAATGTGGTGGGACAGGTTGCACCAGATTTTTTTGTGTAGAGATATACATTGTGATGCAATAAAAGTGAAATCTTAAAAAGACCTGTTCTAATCTACCTTAATGATGGTGTAATTTATTAAACATTTAATGGGGAACAGGAGCGAAGGTGTAACGCATGTTTTTCCCGCTAAGATGGCGTTGTGTGTCATAAAAAGTATGCCCAAATATCAAGTAATTCAAAAATTTGCCAAGAGATGTCAGAATGGTAGCTAATAATATTTAATGCATTTGGTTGATTTTCATTGATCTTTTAACAATAAATACTTTATAAATGTTATTATATATTAGGTATCTTTTATAAAAGCATAAAAATATATAAATATAGGCTAATAATATATCGGCTGTTAGACTAGCCTGCCATCTATTGCAAGAATGCTGAACTAATTTGACAGTTGATTTTTAAATAAATCATCTAAGCTTATTTTAAAAATTTCTTAATTAATATGTGATAAATAATAACGATAAATTCATTTTTAAATTCAAAAAAAATTAAAGATTATTGGGACAGATTGTTTTTTTGTATTTGCTTGATAACTAAAAAATTAATTACGATAATTTTTTAAAAAGTCATTAAAAAAATTATAGCTCGATGTCCGAATAATCTCTTATGAATTTAATTCATTTAAAAAAATTCCTTATAATAGTCTAGTTTTTTTTAAGTACGTTTAGAAGTCGCTCCTAAACCCTCTTAATGTCAAAAGGTAGCAATCATCAATTTTTGTCTTTGAAAGTGGATTGGCCTCTGTGTAGTCTTAAACTTTTTCCCGACACTCAATACAGAGTATATAGAAAAGTAAGAAGTATCCTCTCTTGAGCGGTAAATAGATCTAAAGACAAGCAAGCATTCCTCCTTCGTCTTCTTCTTCCATCTATCTAATTACCAAAATGGTTTCAACTCTCCTTTGCTTTTGAAATTGAATCTCGTTTTTGGTTTCTCCCACTCTAAACTACACAAGCAAATAGGTCAAGTGGGGAAACGAACACACTAAAAACTATTTAATATATATATAAACGCCTATATACGGTATATTTTCTATTAAAATACAATTTGGCATTTCGAGAGCGCTAAAAAATCCGGCGTGACAAGCACAGAACACAACTTTCAATTATCGAAGGTAAGAGAAAGTTGCGGGCTGTCACACCATATTTTTTCCAGTATTATTTCGTCTTATCTAGAAATAAAGGGTTTATTTTTTTTTTTTTTTTTTTTTGGAAAAGTTGAAATATTGATTTGAACGTGGAGGTGGAAGGCGTAACGAGGAGAAATATTTTATTGAACTTCTCTCTCTCTCTCTCTCGCTCTCTCCTGGGGCGGTATTAATCTGTAATATTAATGCACATTTAGTGTATTTATAGATGGTTCTATTTCCGTGGCGGAGGTGACATGTCAGCTTTAATTTAATAGATGATAAATGGGGAGGTGGGTGGGGGTGGGGGTGGTAAGGGACATGTCCCGGATTTGCGACACTTGGAAACAATTTCATTTCAACCAATGTGACCACCACCAGGATATAATAGCCCATTTAATAATAATAATAATAATAACAAAAATTGCGCTATACATTTTTTTCTTTTTAACAGAAATAATCGTGTGAAAAATAAATAAATCTGCATTTTAAGGGGGGGCGACGTCTAAACGTACTTTAAAAAAAAAAAACTAGACTATTATAAGGAATTTTTCAATGCGGTTTTTTTAAATGAATTAAATTCATAAGAGATTATTGGGACATCGAGCTATAATTTTTTTAATGACTTATTAAAAAATTATCGTAATTAATTTTTTTGTTATCAAGCAAATACAAAAAAACAATCAGTCCCAATAATCTTTAATTTTTTTTTAAATTTAAAAATGAATTTATCGTTATTATTAATCACATATTAATTAAGAAATTTTTAAAATAAGCTTAATGATTTATTTAAAAACCAACTGTCAAATTAGTTCAGCATTCTTGCAATAGATGGCAGGCTAGTCTAACAGGCGATATAGTATTAGCCTATATCTGGCCTATGTTTATATATTTTTATGCTTTTATAAAAGATACATAATATATAATAACATTCTATAAAGCATTTATTGTTAAAAGATCAATGAAAATCAACCAAATGCATTAAATATTATTAAAAGTTATTTAGAATAGAAGCAAGCAATCAAATAACAATTTTATATTTAAATTTACAAATGATTCCATATTTTTTTTTTTTTAATTCTTTCTCTGGAGGTCACTTGATTCGTATTACGTATAAATAGAGCTCAGCTCAGGAGATTGTATGTGTGTGTGGGGGTGGAGGATTCGATTGGCTTTATCGGAGGCCAGGTCAGGCCTTGCTTGAAGGGTAGGCATGACGTCACAGGTAATTGATTAGGTTCAGCAGGGGGGGGGGGCACGAACACACAAATACTTCCCCATCAAACTCTTCTACTTGCACTGTCTGTCACTGTGACAAATCTCAGAGATATCAGCAAATAAATAAAAAAAAAATTCTTTATTTTCTTTATATTCTCTTAGCTGGGGGCACCATACTATATCAAAACATGGATTCCAAGTAAGCCAGAATTTCAAGTTAAAGATGTATCAATACTAATATGAAAATATATTGTAATGAACCAATATTTAATAGTATCATTTTTCCTATTAACGCTCTGTGCATGCGAATATGTGTCGCTGAAATTAAAATTTTCATTTACTAGCCGCGTCGCCCGCCTTCGGCTTCCAATTCAGTGCCTGCTTGAGGATTTGTTTACATTCATGGAATACACAAATGAAAAGAATACATATACTGTATATTTCTCTATGGGAGAAATTGTAACTTTAAGAATTAATAACTCAAAAAGTTATAGGAATTTCGGGATGAAAATAATTTTCCTGTAATCCCTAGAAGGTCCTCTTTAAGCATATAAAATTTCATTTTAAAATTCCAACTGGAAGTGGCCTAATTAGGCCTATTTAGAGCGTGACAGACGGACAGACAGTGAAGAGACTGACATGCAAAGAGCAGAACTACTGCCAGTCCCAGCTAGGGCAGCTCGTGGTCGCCATCCACGTACCCACAGGTTGTGGGCCCCTGAGTTAAGAAAGTGCAAATAATAACATGTTATAATAATACTTTAGCTCTGAAGAAGGTCGAAACGTCAGTCAACAACACAATAAAAGAAATATTATTTTTTTTTTTTTTTTACTCCAAATTACAAATATTTCCAGTCATAAAGACATAGCTCACAATTTGGAATAAAGTAGAAAGCACTAAACTTAAATCATTAAGCCAGGAGAAAGGTTTTTTTTTTTAAAGTTAATTTAATTTTTCAATTAAAAAATAACGCACTTAAATAAAAAACATTTTTTTTCCCTAGCTTATCCAGCCATTTCTGTTTTTAATTTTAATCTATAGTTAAATGCCTGAAAACAACAACAAAATGGATAATTAATGTAATTTCAATTTGGAAATAAATCTCTTCCCAGGCGGAGGATTAACGAACGACGAGAAACCGCAAAACGAAATTACGCTAATAATCTTTTATCCAATAATTCTCTTTTTATATTTATCTAAATACTATTTATAATATGACCCCGTTTTTTTTTATTTGTTTTTTTTTTTTTTATTTTATTCACTTGGTATAAATAATAATAAAAGGGAAAATGCAGCGAGATAATAAATTCCTATTATGATTGGGAAATTTATTATTTTCCAATAACCCAAAAGAAATAGAGAGAGCAAGTGTAGAGGATTTATTTTTATTTTTTGATCAAGACTTCATTTCGATTTAAATGTTTCCAGATTTTAAATATTATTATTTTAGATGTTTTCGATGATTTGCAGTGCCGAATTCCTCTAATCAAAAAAATTATTTGAATTCCATCACTTGCAAGCTAATATTATTCTTCTTCTATATATATTAGCGGAGTGTACGGAACTTCTTTCTCTCTGTTTGACCAACTTCTCGTTGGAATTTTGAAACGAAACTTTGCAGTCTTATAAATGACGTTATTTAGAGTCCAGGAAAAATACTCGGGACCCCAAATTCTCAAAAGGGAGGTGAAAAAAAAATTTTAGAAAATTAATTGGACAATGTTATGCACGAAGGAACCAAGCTCCATTAACCTAAATCTGAGAAAAGGGGTATTTCATTTACCATTAACTTTTTTCTTGTTTTATACAAAAAAAAAACGTGCAGTAGATCATCTTTATCTCAATTTCGATCGTAATGGCGCTTGATTCCTTTATGCATAACATCGTCCAATTCATCTATTGAAAAGAATCGAGTTTTGTCTTGCCTTATGACAAATTAAAGCCAATTAAAATTAGGCTAATTAAAATAATTAAATCTTTCAAATGAAAAATAATAAAAATTGTCATTTAATTAAATTTTTTTTTTTTTTTTTTTCCTTAGAAGATATCGGGGATGAGGCTCGGATTGGATAACGACAGACAGACACCCCGCTATAAAACCAGGTATATACTGTATGAGTGTTTTTTTAATAAGGCAGGTATGCTTTCGAAGCTCCCCTGGATAGACACGAGGCGGGTGGTTATACCATACAGTATAGTGTAGGAGAGACCAGGGCATAGCCGTCCCCGGGGCGACACAATCACACTTAATTTTTCCTTGATTAGTGGTACCATCAGGTGGAGATTTTTCAAACTAAGTCTTCATTTGAAGCTAAATCTTAGAGGGATTGTTATGCCCTGGTCTCCCCTATATACCTATGATTCGTAAATGTCCTTGTGTGTCACGCTCTAAATGGGCAACCTCCAATGAATTTCGAAACCAAATTTTATATCCTTAAATAGGACCTCTAGGGATTACAGGAAAATTATTTTCGTCCCGAAATTCCTATAACTTTTTGAGTTATTAATTGCTGAAGTTAAGATTTCTCCCATAGGAAATGTATGAAAAATATCAGAAATAAAAAGAAATTTATGTATTCTTTGCAATAGGCCTATTAGGGAAGGTTAATGAAATTTTTTTTATTAATGATTAATAATTTAAAATTAAAACATTATATTCCCTCTTACTAATAATATATTTAATATTAGTATATATTCACTTTTTATTTATTCATTTGTTTTTAATCCTTTTCGGCTATTGAGGTCATTTAGAGGTTTAATTTATTTATATAAATATTTTGGAAGACAAATGACCGATGGCTACTGGAGACGTTCCACACGCTGATTGCTCGGGGTCGCCAATCCGAGCGCAACGATTGTGGGGACTGTAGCTCTTCTCTGTTACCAGGCTCTCCTTCTACTTTTATTTCTTTTAAAATGAGAAGACCTTTCAATTATCATTGATTACTAACAAAAATGTGTGCAATTGCCATTTTATCCTGGGTATAAATAATTCTGTTAATATTGAATTTTATAAGCCTTTCTATGACGTAATTAGAGTTTAGAGAGAAAGAGTGAGTGAAATCCGAAAAAAAAAAAAAAAAATAAATGTTATCTAGCTTGTAGAGAGAGAGAGAGAGAGATGAAGATCGCTTCCGATTGGCTGAACACAATGTCGTGGGAGAGGGGAGGCGTAGTCAGCCAACTGGAAGTAACCAGCGGGGAGGGACTATGCGTTGTCTATGGCTGGAGTGGGGAGGGACAAACGCCCCACCAAACCAAACACACGTGCTACAAAATTCCCTTGGCTTATAAAACATTCACAAGTCTAAATGATCAAGTCCACTCCTACTTTTTAAACGAAACTAATCAGCTCCGCACCTCTCCAGCTGGCTCGGGCCCCGCCTGCGGCGGACCCTCGCCGTAATTTTTTCACTTAACTCGTTTAATGATAATAAAAATACATATCTGGCTTATTAAAAAATAAAAATAACACTCTGTTATCTTCAAAATCTGGTGTGACTGGTGGCACAGCACACCACTTTCTCTTATCTTCGGTATTCAAAAGTTGTGTTCTGTGCTTGGAACACCAGATTTTTTGTGTCGACCACTTTTTCGGACTGAGGGGCAAGACAAAACTCAATGCTTTCTCAATGGACAAATTTCGGATTTTCTAGATTTGACCTGAAATGAAATTTTGCTTATAGAGGACGTTATGAATAGTTATGGCAGTTTTCATGGAGAAGGCCTACCATACAACCTGCCTTTACTTAATTCTACGAAAATTGAAGGGATATCAAATATCATATTATCTGAAATTTATATGGACTATGCTAATGTTATTATTAGGAGAATTTTTAATTATAGACCACATTTTTTGTATTAAATATTTATTAAAAATATATAAATACTGTACAACGTTTCGACTGCTTATTCTGCAGCCATTATCAAGCACTTGCTCCGACTTGAGTGAACTAACTGTTGTTACTAACTAATATTATTTATATTATATTGATAATTTTTTTTTGTATATTATGGTTTTGTATCCGTGATTTTGTAATAAGGAAAAAAAAATATGAGGTGCAAGATTGCCCAGATGCTGATGCATCCAATAAAAAAACAAAAATAAATGGAGAGTCCAGGGAAAATACTCGGGTTCCCAAATTCTCAAAAAGGGGAAGCGTGAAAAATTCAAGAAAATAAATTTGCCAGTGGAAAGCAATGAGTATTTTTTACTTTCTCTTACCTATATATGAATATATAGAAAGTATTGAATTCATGTAAAAAATTCTATGTCAAGATTTTGATGGATATACACGTTTTGAGGTCCCCTGAATCCAAAAAAAGTGGTTTTTGCGACATGGTCTGTCTGTGTGTCTGTGAACAAAATATCTCAAGAACGAAAAGAGCTAGGAGGTTGATATTTTATATTTAAGTTAGGCACCCTCCTGGCACGTGACACGAAGCTTTTGAACAAAATCGGCCAAAGAGTACTAGCACTTTACTGATGTACTTTTCCAGATTTTTTTCGATTTTCCCAAAATTCGCTCCAACGATTTTGTTTAATATTCAAAAATCAATTATTTTTTAGATACTCTTTAAAATGTATATTCTCATTTTGCCATTGAAATCTTCTGAAGAACACTTTACTCTTGTATTTCATAGGGAAGATAGGAGAAATGGTTCCCTTTGGAGCAAAATATAAATATTATCCCATATATACTTCCCATGTATACTTATAAATTTTACATCTTGAATTTAAATATATCGTCGGAAACTAAATATATCTAGACACAAAAAAAATCTGGTATGACAAGCACAGATCACAACTTTTGAATACTGAAGTTGTGTTCTGTGCTTGTCATACCAGATTTTTTTTATTATTAATTGCCTGAAACGAGGCGAATGAAATCTTGCGGCACTTGATTAAGAAAAGGCGAGGGCCCGCCGCAGGTTTCTCGGGGAGGCGCTGTCCGCCCGCTTTCTTAAATATCGATTTTTGTTACTGATTCAAGAGATTAATTTTTCATCAAAATAAAAAAAAAAAAAGTGTTAATTTGCAAATTCAACCAATTTTTTTTTTCTTTTTCAATTTCCAAAAGAGGGCGAGAGAGAGGGCGTGGTGTGTGTGTTCTTTGGTTGTTGGAGAGTTTGAATCGATTGCAGAGGACGAGGGGGGGTGGATTCAACAGTTTGCTGTTCCCAGGCGCCCACCTGTTCGGTCTGTAGATTTATTGGTCCTTTGCATACGAGAGAGGGAGAGAAAGAGACCAAAATACCTCTCTCTTTTGGTTTAGAACACGATGGCTCGGTAGGTACTCTCTCATTCCATTCTTTCTCCTTATAAATCACAACCCCCCCCTCTTCTTTTGTTTCGGGCAAATATCATTTTCGTTAGATAAATAAAACAAAAAAAAATCTTTCTGAGTGTTTGGGGATTATTCTGAATAATCTGGAATGATAAATAATAGTAGAGCTTTGCTCTATGAATAAATAGCTCGGCATATAAAGTGAATTTTGTTATTTAAATAAATAAATGTAAAATTTATTTTTTTTTCTCTCTAATATTCAGAATATGGAGTTATTTATTATATTATTAAGATAAAGATTATGTCAAAAAGATGTTTCCAACTCACTTATATTCAAATGAAAGTCTCCATCATGAAGATGGTCTTTGCGTGACATCAAAATGTCTATTTGTTTTGTCCATCGATTGTTATTGTTATTAATTGTGATGCGGATAGTGAAAAGGGACCTCTTGTCGGAAATTTCACAAATTGTTATTTTATTGTAGAGGATAATTTCCTGAACATTTTAAGACCAAAACCACTAGGGATATCTATAAAACTAAAAAATCTGGAGTGACTGGCGCACACCATTTGGTAAGAGAAAGTTGTGCACCGTGCTGGTCACACCAGATTTTTTGTATCGAGATATTTTTAGTTTCCCATGGCAAATTAGTTTCAAATTTGACCACTTGCATTTCATAAGTAAAAAAAAAGAAAAAGTCAATTAATTCAAAATGTCTATATTGAATGCTGGAAATATGGTTATTTTTCAAAATTGTATTCTCATATTATATTTTATTCACAATAGAGAATCCTAAATAAATATAAAATTTCATGAGAATTGGAAAATTTATTTTTTTAATTTGTAAAAAGTTCCAAATGAATACCCTCTTTTGGATTGAAATTAGCATGCAAATCCCCATAGGTCAGGGGTCGGCAACATGCAGCTCTTTGAATGTGAAGTTCCATAGTAAATAATTTTTAGTATGCCAGAAAAAAATTCCATGCCTCTAATAAAAAAAGATAAAATGATTTCTATGAACGGGGGAAAGATTTTCCGCAGGGCGAAAAAATTTAGTTCCGCAAAAACAAAATTTTTTGCAGGGCGGGAAAAATTTCTATATACGCCCTTTGGCAAGAAAAAATTTTGCGGCTCTTTAAATTTTATAAATTGTAATTTTTGGCTCTTCCGATTCAAAAGGATGCCATAGAGTTTTAAAATTGGCTCTATGGAAGGAAGAGCCGGAAAGTGAATTTGAAAAATCCGAACTACTACTTCAGCAAAGTGTACTTCAAACAATTTTCACGAAAAATATTCTTGATATACTTTTCAAAAAGGCATCTAAATAATTTATATGAATTTTAATCTATAAGGAAAAAGATTTGAATTCTGTTACCATTT
>JAKCPI010003089.1:0-19628 GCA_023213315.1 Euborellia annulipes
AAAAAAAAAAAAAAAAAAAATAGTTTGGAGGGAAAGTGGTGTAGGTTTTCCGTGAAACATATTTATAAATAAAATTATTTAGAATATGTAAGGTATTCACAACAAGTTGTAATGAAAGAAATATTGAATTTCTAACTCGATATATTTTCGGGCTATTAACCCATTTTCATGAGTGTATGTGACTGAGTGAATAAAAGAGAGTAGATGCTACCAAGCAGGCTTGGGTAGGAGGGGCGGGGGGTGGAGTTGGGGAAATTTGTGGATGTTTGCTTGAGACTAGGGTTGCCTATGAGAGGGGGTGGCCTCTTTTAGAAAGGAATTAAAATTAAAGTTCTTTCTAGAGGAGGCAACCTCCCTCCATAGGCAACTCCTCCACCCCCACCCCCACCCCCACCCCCGCCCCCTCCTACCCAAGCCTACTTGGTAGCATCTACTCTCTTTTATTCACTCACATACACCCCTGAAGATGGGTTAATAGCCCGAAATATTATATATCGAGTTAGAAATTCAATATTTCTTTCATTTACAACTTGTTAGTGAAACCTTACATATACTAAATAATTTTATTAAAAAAAAAAAAAAAAATATTACTACTATTTGAAAAGACTGTGCCAGAAAAACCAGTGCCTGCTTGAGGAATTGTTTACATTCATAGAATACACAAATGCAAAGAATACATTTCCTATGGGAAAAATCGTAACTTTAGGAATTAATAACTCAAAAAGGCCCTTGACCCGTGGCTCAGAGAGAAGACACTAGCTTCTCGCAGCGGGGTTTCGGGTTCGCCTCCCGATTTATTTCATTTGATTTGAGTACAAATCATTTGAAATAAATTGGGATAGAGTCTAAATGGCCTTAGATGCCGAAAAAAAAAAATAAATAACTCAAAAAGTTATAAGAATTTCGGGATATTTTTCGGGGTATTTTTTTCCGGACTCTTCATAACATCCTCTATTGACGGACAAACTAGAGTTCTCCAATTGTTCAATTTCGCCACTCGACACAACAAAATCTGGTGTGACAAGCACATTACACAACAAGGGTAAGAGCGACCAGGCACACAAGATTTTTTCCAAAAAATCACCGAGCATGAAGAAGGGGTCGAGGAACTAAAAAATATGTGTCGTAATTAAAATCCAAAAAAAAAAAATTATATTTCAATCTATCCTCTTTAAATAAGAATATTATTCAATTATTCGTTCACTTAAATAAATAATAGTTTTTTGTTATAGTGGTATTTGAATAGAGAAAATCTGGTGTGACTGGCGCACAGCACACAACTTTCTCTTACCTTCGGTAATCGAAAGTTGTGTACTGTGCTTGTCACACCAGATTTTTTGTGTCGACAAAAATTTAGTTTCCGCCAATATATTAGAATTAAAGATGTCAAATTTATAAACATGGGAAAATATTTATATTTTGTTACCATGGCAACCATTTCTCCTATCTTTCCTGTGAAGCACAAGAGTAAAGTGTGCTTCAAACAATTTTGAGGGCAAAACGAGAATATACATTTGAAAGAGCATCTAAAAAATAATTGATTTTTGAATTTTAATCAAAATCGTTAGAGCGAATTTTGAGAAAATCGAAAAAAAACTGAAAAAGTACATAAGTAAAGTACTAGTACTCTTTGGCCGATTTTGATTAAAAGCTTATTTTTTCCGGTCCCGGGGGGTGTTTAACTTAAATATAAAATTTCAGCCTCATAGCTCAATTCCTTCATGCTTAAAATTGAACACACACCCACACACCCACCCACCCACCCACACACACACACACAGACAGACCATGTCGCGAAAACCCCTTTTTTTGGATTCAGGGGACCTCAAAACGTGAAGATCCATCAAAATCTCGACATCGAATTTTTGACATGAATCCAATACTTTCTCTCTATATATATATTACATATATACATAGGTAAGAGAAAGTAATAAACAGAAATAATAAATGGTAGAGAAATTTTATTAGAGCTTAACACGAACTATTTTTTTTCTTTTTTAATAAAACTAAAATTTTTTTATACCTACTGAACAGGTGAAATGAATTATTGTTATAGAGAGCAAATGGGATTGAATTTCACACATCGCTTTGGCTAAGAATTGAGCAGCGACGTCATTGGGAAGGGGGGGGGGTAAATGCCCCGGAAACTGAAATGACGTCACTGACTTGGAGTTACGGCGGGACATGAGAAGGCAAGATGTAAACATGGGAAACTTCTATCTTTCCTATCAAGTACAAGAGTAAAGTGTCAAAGGCAAAATGAGAATATACATTTTAAAGAGCATCTAAACAATAATTGATTTTTGCATTTGAATCAAAATCGAATTTTTAGAAAATTGAAAAAAAATCAATCGGGGATGACTTCCCCAAAATTTTCTCGTATATTCTGGGTGTGTATGTGAACACGATTGCCTAAAAACAAGAGCAGCAGATGGATGAAATTTGGTATATACTCTTTGCATTAAAATTGTAGATTTCTATCAACTTTTGGGGTAAATACTTCACCCGGAAGTAGTACTTTACCTAAAAAGTTTTTTTCAAAAATTTTGAAATTTTCAATTTCTTTGACATATTATGATAAAATACTCTATTTTAAAAAGTTTTTATTCTTTGACATTTTTTCAAAAACTGAATAGCTTTTGAAATAATCAACGAATAAAAATACATTTTTGTCACACACACACACACACACACAGACAATTTTTTTTTTTTTTTTTTTTGGACTCACAAGGGGAGTGCATGGCATTCCCCTCACCGATTTGAACGAAAATTCTTTTATGTGTTACTTAAAGAAAAACAAATTCTGTTAAAGCGAGAGAACGCACTACCCAACAGTTCGTCTAAAAAAAAATGTTAAAGATTTTGCCAGCATGCCTTAAGCCGTTGCTAACAATAAAAAATCAAAAAGCCATTGTGGCTAGATTAGTAGCGTTCATTCTTTGTAAACATGAAATACCGAGTTCAAATCTCGCCCTGTAACTTTTTTTTTTTTTTTTTGTGTAATTTATATTGTTTGGATTTCTATAAGAATATTTTTTAATTGGAAAGGTGATAGGTTTTTTTCATCCCAAATAAAATATATACAAAATTTATATATTTATTTTATTAAAAATCTATTAGATCTCACTTGTCAGGCCGTCAGGTTTCGGCTACTCTGCTGTAAGCCTTCCTCAGTGAGGACTGGATCTAAATGGCAGAATTTAATAAATTAAAAATTAAGTAATTGATTTTTATTTAGAATTATCAATTATATATTTACCTATAAGGTGAGTATTATATTCTGCCATTTAGATCCAGTCCTCACTGAGGAAGGCTTACAGCAGAGTAGCCGAAACCTGACGGCCTGACAAGTGAGATCTAATAGATTTTTAATAAAATAAATATAAATATATAAATTATTAAATTGATACTGGCGACCGTTGGCACTAGTTAAAACATATTTAAATAGGTAATATAAATTGTACACAAGGTCATTTGTATCAATTCATTTTATTGACTTAATACGCATTTCGACACATTCAGAAGTTTACAAATGACTGACAATTTTTATCTGTGGCCGGGCGAGGGTTGAGTTCTTACAAGGAGTCCCCACGGATTGTGGGTCACTGATTTTTTTCAAACTCATAGGATTTGAAGATTAGTATCTGGACATCAATTTCCTAAAGCAGTACGATGCACTACTCAAGAACACTCAAGGAAATCGACTTTGAAGACTGTCAAGATTTCCGAGTTCTATAAGTTTGGATAATTTTGTTTACATGTCAACAGTGCCTGGTAGCCGAGAGAGTAAGCGCAACAGTCTAGTAAACAAGGAGTCGCTAGTTCGATGCTTGTTTGGGACATTTTTTTTTTCAATTCTCTATCCGTATATACAGTATCTCTCATATTAACATTTATAAAATTGAAATTAAATTAACAAATATTTTTTTTTCAATAAAAATTAACATCTTTTATTTTTAATTAACACTCGCTACTCCAGTTTTCACCGCCGTGTTGTTTTATCGACTAGAGTCTTATATGACCTAAGTTGCCGAAAAGACTTGTGCATGTGTGTGTGAGTGGAAAAAACTGTGTGTTAAAAAAAAAAGATATATGAAAATACATGAAACGATTCGTCTTATTGAACAATAAGATGTTTTTAATTTGTATACCAAATTTCAATTTATTATAAATATTCGTATTTTCAGTGTGTAACGCGTGGTAATTAAAAATAAAAAATGTTAATTTAATTTCCAATTAAAAAATATTCTTATAGAAATCCAAACAATACAAATTACACAAAAAAAAAAAAAAACTTCGCTTGCACTTGCGTCTGACCCCTGCTTCTCCGAAAAATTTTAAAAATAATCCTCAACCATTGTTTGACACGGGCCCTCCACCAAATCATTTGTTTGCACTGATGATGACTAGGCGTAATGCCAGTCGAAATATTTGCCAATTGAAGATGATGTGAGAGGGTCCATCAATTGCTGGTTTTTATTCTCCGGTTCTTTCCTATACATCTTATCCAGCGAAAATCTTCCAATTGCAAAAAAAAAAAAGTTACAGGGCGAGATTTGAACTCGGGATTTCATGTTTACAAAGAATGAACGTTACTAATTAGCCACAATGGCTTTTTGATTTGTTATTGTTAGCAACGGCTTAAGGCATGCTGGCAAAATCTTTAACATTTTTTTTTTAGACGAACCGTTGAGTAGTGCGTTCTCTCGCTTTAACAGAATTTGTTTTTCTTTAAGTACTACACATAAAATAATTTTTGTTCAAATCGGTGAGGGGAAAGCTATGCACTCCCCTTGTCAGGGAGGTCTAAAACGAGGAGAAACATCAAAATTTCGAAGCCGAATTTTTGGGCCATTACTATCTTCAGATTCCTAAAAAAGTTTTTTTTTTTTTTATAAAAAAAGTCACACTTTTTTCCCAATCGCACTCACTCTCGCACACACATTCACAGTCTTTTCGGCTACTTAGGTCATTTAAGTCTTTTTACGATACTCGTTATTTATAAATATATCTATTGGGTATCTAGGCATTCTTATTTAAGCTATTTGGTATCCAAATTGCTTAAATAAAATCATCGGACTACCTGGGATCAGAACCCGCGACGTTCGGTATAGAAGGTAGGCACACTATCCACTACGCCAAGCCCGAGGGCGAAAAGAAGTTAAATAGTGAATCTATCAGCATTCGATTGATTGATAGGCTAATTTCTCAAAGCAATGCTTAGAGACGAAGCCTTAGAGATGAAATCAATAACTCTAACAAGGAACGTCTTTTTGGCTTCCTTCTTCTTTTAATAATGGAATAACGTCAAAAAGGCAATCTAATCCAATAACAAGTGAGTGACCTCATTTTGGCGAAGAAGAAAGAGCGGAATTCTTGATAGCAAAGAGAGGCTCCGAATTTTGGGATTTACCCTTTAATTAACGAATCTTTAAACAAGACAAGGCGAGGAAGTCACCCAAAAGACGGAGCTTCTACTATAGATAGAATTGATTCCAAGAGAATTGAATCTCAAACTTGTATATTTTTTACTTTCTCTTACCTCTATATATATGTTAATATATATATAGAGAGAAAGTATTGGATTCATGTCAAAAATTCGATGTCGAGATTTTGATGGATCTTCACGTTTTGAGGTCCCCTGAATCCAAAAAAGTGGTTTTCGCGACATGGTCTGTCTGTGTGTGTGGGGGTGTGTGTGAACAAAATATCTCAAGAACGAAAAGAGTTAGGAGGTTGAAATTTTATATTTAAGTTAGGCACCCCCATGGGACCTGACACGAAGCTTTTGAACAAAATCGGCCAAAGAGTACTAGTACTTTACTGATGCACTTTTTCAGTTTTTTTCGATTTTCTCAAAATTTGCTCCAACGATTTTTATTAAAAATTCAAAAATCAATTATTTTTTAGATTCTCTTTAAAATGTATATTCTCATTTTGTGATTGAAATCTTCTGAAGACCACTTTACTCTTGTACTCCATAGAAAAGATAGGAGAAATGGTTGCCATGGTAACAAAATATAAATATTTTCCCATACTTATAAATTTTACATCTTGAAAATCGAATGTACCGTACTGTCGGAAACTAAATACATGTCGACACAAAAAATCTGGTGTGACAAGCACAGTACACAACTTTCGATTACCGAAGGTAAGAGAAAGTTGTGTGCTGTGCGCCAGTCACACCAGATTTTTAATGTTGGGTTGCGAGGATGTAGCCAAAGAGGTCTCTTATTGGAAATTTGTATTCAAGAACCTCTTTGGCTGCATAGCCTCGCAACCCAACATTACATACAATATCTACAGCCACTAATTCAACCACCTTTTATATTTTTATTTCTTGTCATGTTGAATGAAAGTAGCAACGAAAATTTTCTAAACTTTTAATATCGTGCCTATACATTACTTCTAATGCTCTGTTTCAGTTTCATGAAGATGGATGTTAAAAAAGATATTGGAATTCAATCTATTCAACATAATATATTATTTCGCCCAGAAACACCAAAGGTAAAAATTTAGCAGAAGCAGGACATGCGAGGAATGCTGTTGAATTCCAAGCCCCAGGGCTTGGTGTAGTTGGTAGCGTGTCTACCTTCTCAACCGAACGTCGCGGGTTCGGACCCAGGCAGTCAGATGATTTTATTTTAAGCCATTTGGATACCAAATGGCTTAAATAGAAATGCCTGAACCCCCAATATGAATATTAATAATCAATAACGGTTATAGTAAATGTCTTATATGGCCTAAGTTGCCGAAAAGACTGTGTGAATGTGTGTGTGAGTGAGAATGAGAAAAGAGTGTGAATGTTTAATAAAATGAAAGCCTTAACATTATAGATATGTCCGTTATAGGGAGATAGAAGAGGCAAAATCTTGGACCGAAATGCCCTCTGTGTGGAGTGCAATGCAATCCCCCCAGATTCGTTTTTATTTTCTTTATTGATTAATGGATATAAAGTCCAAAGCTTTTTTATAGACTTTGTTGGATGATAAATTGGAAATTTTGAATTAATCGCTCGCTGATTCTATCCAACCATCCATTGCTCTAGTGATAATAGAATGTGTGTGTGTGTGTGTGTATTAATAGTAATAAATATAAAATTAAACCACCCCCTCCCCCCTGTCTATTGATCTCATTCCATTTTCGTTTATTGATCACTCAAAAATACAAAAATCGACGCCGTTGACAGACAGACCAAGCAAAAAATAAATGGTGAAATTATCAATTGCGACAAACAAATATTTATAAGGCATAAGGGCGAGGATTGAAGGGAAGGGAATAATTATCCATCTCGTTGGCAAATAAATATGGTGAGAATTCTTAGTCTAAATACTAAAGTCAATGCAGTGGCAGAGAGAAGGAGAAATGTTTGGTGTAAGGGACAAGGGGGGGGGGGTGGCAGATGCAGTGGCGCATTCGAGAAGGAGCAGAGGGCATTGGGCTGATGATGAATGATTCTAGTTGATTCAAATTTGGACAATGAAGGGAGCAGCTAACTCTTTTTGACAAGGAAAAGTTTGTATTTTGGAAATAGAGAAAAAAATCTGGTGTGACTGGTCGCACAGCACAGAATTCAAGATAGAAAATTTGGAACATATTATATTTTGATACCATGGCTTCTATCTTTCCTATTAAGTACAAGAGTCAAGTGTGCTTCAAACAATTTCGAGGGCAAAATGAGAATATACATTTTAAAGAGAAATTGATTTTTGAATTTTATTCAAAATCGTTAGAGCGAAAAAAAACTGAAAAAGTACATCTGTAAAGTACTAGTACTCTTTGGCAGATTTTGTGGAGGGAGGATGTCAGCCAAACAATTGAAGAAGACGTTTTGGCTTTATAATAATGCCATCATCAGTTTTTTTTTTTTTTTTTTTAGGTCTTTTTCGGCATCTAAGGCCATTTAGACCCCATCCCTATTTATTACTTTCTCTTACCTATGTATATATGTAATATATATATAGAGAGAAAGTATTGGATTCATGTCAAAAATTCGATGTCGAGATTTTGATGGATATACACGTTTTGAGGTCCCCTGAATCCAAAAAAGTGGTTTTCGCGACATGGTCTGTCTGTGGGTGGGTGGGTGGTGTGTGTGTGTGTGTTCAATTTTAAGCATGAAGGAATTGAGCTATGAGGTTGAAATTTTATATTTGAATTAAACACCCCCCGGGACCGGAAAAATAAGCTTTTAATCAAAATCGGCCAAAGAGTACTTGTACTTTACTGATGTACTTTTTCAGTTTTTTTCGATTTTCTCAAAATTTGCTCCAACGATTTTTTTTTAAATTCAAAAATCAATTATTTTTTAGATTCTCTATAAAATGTATATTCTCATTTTGTGATTGAAATCTTCTGAAGACCACTTTACTCTTGTACTCCATAGAAAAGATAGGAAAAATGGTTGCCATGGTAACAAAATATAAATATTTTCCCATACTTATAAATTTTACATCTTGAAATTCAAATGTTCCGTACTGTCGGGAACTAAATATATGTCGACACAAAAAATCTGGTGAGACAAGCACAGAACACAACTTTCGATTACCGAAGGTAAGAGCAAGTTGTGTGCTGTGCGCCAGTCACACCAGATTTTTTCAAATGGTTTGGAGTCAAATCAAATGAAATAAATTTTTCTCGCTTGGGACGGGAAGCGAACCCGGGACTCCGGTGCGAGAAGCTAATGTCTTCTCACTGAGCCACGACTCCCGGGCGCCATCATCAGTTCTTATCCACTAAATTGATGGTCGTTTCAGCTCTCAAGACAAAACATCTTCTTGGAATGAGATTTGCATTTGTCCTGTTTGGCTGACATCCTCTCTGCCTGCACACTTTACTCTTGCACTGTACTTCATAGGAGGAGGCTATGGCAACGAAATATAAACATTTTCTCTATGAATAAATATGCCCGGTGTGACAAGCACAGAACGCGACCAGTCAGCCGTTTAATTTCGTTAACTAGCGGGATTATATTCCTCGGGGGTGGCCGAGCCACTCACCAGTGCTGTATTTGTATGCGCAACTCGACTGCTAATAGCTCTTTTACACGTCAAGTTTTAATTCCCTTCCCTTAACTTGTCAAATTGGCATTCAAAATAAATTTTTTTTTTTTTTTTCTTCTTATTCTAGTAAAAATAAAACTTTTGCATTTGCATTTCTTCCCTCCCTTCTATTCCGAATTCTAATTTCCTATTTTACTATTTAATCTAATTTAACTCCCTCTAAGTGCACTTGCGGAGGGGGCAGGCAGCCTTTGCTTTTTTCGCTTACTTTTATCTTGAAGAAAAAAATTTCGAAAGTGAATTCTTTTCGTTGCATTATTCACCCCTCGGTTGGGGCAAGCAAAAGAAAAGAGAGAGGAAAAAGGGGGCTGAGAAGCCTTCGGATTATTATAATATAATCAAGTCAACTTGATAAAAACTCTTAATTGTTTGTGGAGTCACAAATGGACTGGATAGAGCGGTATTGCGGGAATAGCAGAACCTCCTTTCAAAAAAATGAAAGCCTTTTAGATAGGAAGACAAAGAGACACATCTCCGCGGCGGGAAACATACCCAACAGGCGAGTGCGCAAAGTCAAATCAACGATACAAGAACACGCGAGTTTAAAAAAAAGCATTCGAGGAAGCGAGACTTGTGTTCCTAATTTCACCCCTTGGGGCTCTCATTTAATCATATTGAGAGTTTGAGGCTTGTGCTCAGAAGAAGTCAGGTCTAGAGAAACGTTAACAAGCCTCAATCTGCAAAATAATTGAATTTTGAAGAGCTTTAGAGCCAGACACAGACACACATTACAAAGGGCACATTTATGTCCCTTAAATGGGACCTAGTGTAAATTTTTTCGAAAATTTTATTGTATAGTATTTAAATTTAAAAAAAATAAAGAAAAAATAAAAAATTTGGTGTGAGTGGGGTCACAGCACACAACTTTCTCTTACCTTTGGTAAAAGAAAATTGTGTTCTGTTAGTCCGAGAGCTGGCGACAAAAATGGGCCTTTTAATGATGGAGATGGAAAGATACTATCGAATCAGTACTTCCAGTACCGGGGCGTTTATCGGGATAAGCCGGTAAAGTTGCGGGAAGATGGTTTTTCGCAAATATCTCGAAAACTATGCGCTTTTCCGCAAAAATTCATCTATACAAAAATAATCGAAATTAAATTACAAACAAAAATGGTCTAGTACATAATCACGCTAAAGTGAACGGTTCGGGAGATATAGAGGGGTAAAATTTGTAATTCTAACAATGGTTGTCATCAGTGGCGTCATTTGGGGGCAGGGGGGCATTTGCACCCCTCCCCCGCCCCCCAAGGAAAAGTTGAAATGACGCTGCTGGTTGTCATGCTAACAAGATGTATCTGGTAAATATTTCTCTATATCAGTGTCGCCTTTCATATTAATTACAAATTTCACCCCTCTATATCTCACTTTAGCGTGTTTATTTACTAGACCATTTTTGTTTGTAATTTAATTTCTATTATTTTTGTATAGATGAATTCTTTCGGGAAAGACTATAGTTTTCGAGATATTTGCGAAAAACCATCTTCCCGCAACTTTACCGGCCTATTCCCGCTAAAGGCCTCGGTACTGGATGTGCTGACTCTAGAGTATCTTTCCATCACTAAAATGCAACCTATTCGCCCTCAGAAAACTCTTGCCCATTTTTGTCGCCAGCCCTCCGACTATGTGCTTGTCCCACCAGATTATTTGTGTCGAGATATATTTAGTTTCCGCCAATATATTAGAATTCAAGATGTCATCTCGAAGACTTCTGATGAGCCGCAGTTACTTCATCAATACACGGATGGTCGGTGTGTTGGGTGAAATTAAAAAATTTTTAGGTGAATTTTTTAACTTTTTATTATTAGGTCGACTGAATTGCAATTTCTCAGTTTCGAATTATCTTCATCGTCAGGACCTTGTAACAACAACACACAAAAACAAATTGGTCTTGATAATGTTGAATGTATCAAAAATTTAAAAAAAAAACTTTGTTGTTTTCAAGGTCCTGACGATGAAGATCCTGATAATTCGAAACTGAGAAATTGCAATTCAGTCCACCAGAAAAAATATTAATAATAAAAAGTTAAAAAATTTACCTAAAAATTTTTTAATTTCACCCAACACACCGACCATCCGTGTATTGATGAAGTAACTGCGGCTCATCAGAGTCTTCGAGATAAAATATCCTTCATCTCAGAATCCAAATAATCAAGATGTCATATTGCCCCCGGGCTTGGTGTAGTAGGTAGCGCGCCTACCTTCTATACCGAACGTCGCGGGTTCGGACCCCAGGCAGTCCGATTTGGATATCAAATGGCTTAAATAGAAATGCCTGAACCCCCAATAGATATATTTCATTACAACGGTTATCGTCAAAGTCTTATATGGCCTGTGTGAATGTGTGTGTGAGTGTGAGTGTGAATGAGAAAAAGTGTGAATGTTTAAAAACAAAAAAAAACTTTTGACTCATCTTATAGATGACTCTTATCCAAGGGATAGTTAGTTAATTAGAAGTGAAGCAACCAGCTCTAAAAATTCAAAAAAATCTCTTAGAATTCCAAAATGTTAATATAATATTAATACTTTAGAGCACGCTGTGTGTGTGTGTGTTAACAGCTGTTCTCTTCCTATGGGAACATGTTCTCTGGAGTTCGTGCTCGTACATGTTTAAGAGAGATCCCACCGCACCTGGGTCCCCCCTCCCACCCCCCAACTCATTATGGCCCAGAGAGAGAGCAAAACATGGGCAAATGGGCAAATGGAGTCAAAGCACTCTCTCTGTCTACAAGCCACAACCACAGGGGGTTTGTTCCTGTTCACGTGTTGGCTAATCGTCTCCACCTAGGAAATATCTATTTATTTTCCTCTCCTCTATTAAAAGAAGAAAATTTGGATACTCGTACTTTACTCAAGTACTTTTAATATGGTCCGTTCGAAAAATAGATAAATTTTACTTCATAGAGTTGTTAACACTACTCGGGAATAAATAAAAAAGCCCCGACACAATTCCTTCAAATTCCTAAGTAAAATGACTTCCTGAATGCAAATATGACCTCCGTTTGCCTCCACCACGTTCCGTTTTTCGGGAGACAGCCCCCCTCTACTTATTTCTACCTCTTTTCGTTAATTGTAGGGCCATGAATTAAATTTGGATAGAAGAAAAGGAATATACAGTATATTTCTTCTGAAGGCCTAAAGAGGTGAAAAGTTCAAAAACATGAACATTTGAACCCAAAGGGGGGGGGGGGGGGAGGATTTCGCCCCTTAAATTGCAAAAAAGTTACTGCTAACAGGTTCCCAACAGTCATAGCTTTATAGCTTTATGAAACATGGCATGTAGGTGGCCTATTGGTTAAGCATAAAACCCGAAAACAAGATGGTTGTCGTCAAAAAGCAAGATTTTATTTAAGGTTTTTTTTCTCTATTTATTTAAATTTATTGGTAGCCAATTAAATTGAAATAAATTTTTGTCGCATGAGACGGGGATGCGAACCCTTGGGCTCTAGTGCAAAAGGCAGAAACTCTTCCACTGCCCAAAGGCACGCATGTTCTTAAAAGAAGAAAATTTAGAGAAAATGATAAAAAAAAAAAAATAAAAATATCTCAATTTGTGATAGAGCATATCAAACAGTATCCGTCGAGGGTGGATGCCTGGGGGTGGTAAGTCAGGGAGAGATCTGCTCGCAAATAAGAAAAAAAAATTAATTTATTCGACAAAAGGAGGTAAAAGAGAAGAAAAAAAAAGAGAAAATTAATTTTATTTAAATTGAAATCGTAATTTGTATTATTTATTATTATGTAATATAATTTATATTAAAATATATATTTTTACTTTCTCTTACCTATGTATATATGTAATATATATATAGAGAGAAAGTATTGGATTCATGTCAAAAATTCGATGTCGAGATTTTGATGGATCTTCACGTTTTGAGGTCCCCCTGGATCCAAAAAAGTGGTTTTCGCGACATGGTCTGTCTGTGGGTGGGTGGGTGGGTGGGTGGGTGGGTGGGTGTGTGTGTGTTCAATTTTAAGGATGAAGGAATTGAGCTACGAGGTTGAAATTTTATATTTAAGTTAAACACCCCCCGGGACCGGAAAAATAAGCTTTTAATCAAAATCGGCCAAAGAGTACTAGTACTTTACTGATGTACTTTTTCAATTTTTTTCGATTTTCTCAAAATTTGCTCCAACGATTTTTTTTAAAATTCAAAAAATCAATTATTTTTTAGATGCTCTTTAAAATGTATATTCTCATTTTGCGATTGAAATCTTCTGAAGACCACTTTACTCTTGTGTTTCATAGGAAAGATAGGAAAAATGGTTGCCATGGTTACAAAATATAAATATTTTGTAACCATGGCAACCATTTTTCCTATCTTTCCTATGAACACAAGAGTAAAGTGGTCTTCAGAAGATTTCAATCGCAAAATGAGAATATACATTTTAAAGAGCATCTAAAAATAATTGATTTTTGAATTTTAAAAAAAATCGTTGAAGCAAATTTTGAGAAAATCGAAAAAAATTGAAAAAGTACATCAGTAAAGTACTAGTACTCTTTGGCCGATTTTGATTAAAAGCTTATTTTTCCGGTCCCGGGGGTGTTTAACTTAAATATAAAATTTCAACCTCGTAGCTCAATTCCTTCATCCTTAAAATTGAACACACACCACCCACCCACCCACCCACAGACAGACCATGTCGCGAAAACCACTTTTTTGGATTCAGGGGACCTCAAAACGTGAAGATCCATCAAAATCTCGACATCGAATTTTTGACATGAATCCAATACTTTCTCTCTATATATATATATTACATATATACATAGGTAAGAGAAAGTAAAAATATATATGGGTAATTCCACACCAAAACAACATGGCACTACATGGACCCATTTCAGATTCAAAAATGCCATCCAAATGCTGATTCCTCATGGCAAACTGATGATAAGTTGATAGAAAGAAAAAAAATTTTTGTGCACATTGCGGCCGTAAAACTCAAAATTAAAATTTCACTCATTTTCAACGTTACAGAGTACAATTTTGGAAATTTGTTTACAGTTTGAATAGTTTAATGAAAAAAATTGGTTTCGAGCACTATTCCTAAGGGAAATTGACCGTAGAATCCAAAAATCACCGAAAAACCCGAAAATTTTCACCTCTAATAGGAGAAATATACGAATTTGTGATTTTTTAAGGTGTTTTTTTCATTAAATTATTCCCGAAAAACATATATTTTTTAAAATTACTTTTCCATGCTTAAGTTACTCAAAAACATGTGTACTTTGATGGGGTTTAAATATTTTTTGGGGAAAGCATGTTTAGTATTTTATTCTCCATTAAATTCTGTATAATTAAGAAAAAAAAACGTACCAATCCAATGATCTGGGACAATGTTACAACTCTTTAATAGTTCAAATTCACTTAAAGTCATCTCAAAATGTTTTAGTTTTTCATTTTCGTAAAAAGAAACAATTATAGTTTTGGGAAATAGTTCAAACAAGTTTTTAAAATGAAAAACCAGCATAAATTTTAAGTTTTTTTTATTGATAAGATCGTATGCCAAACAATAATTCGTATCGGTGCTCACTTTTTTGCATTGAATGATGTGACTATTTTCTGGAACAAATTCATGAAAATTGCGTGTCCCAGGTACGGTGAATGCTTTACTAGCTCCTATGTCTCGGATTGCATCAACATCTTTTTTCCAAACGACTTCGCATTGTATATTTCCGATCCGTTGTTTGCAGAACTCCAGCAATTTTTCGACATCAAGAATTTGTTCGTTGTACGGTCGTCGCAAACTTTCGTTTCTTGCTTCTCGCTTTATCGTTCCTCCGATTCCGTCGCATGGTGACTTGCCATGTGATGTCGCGAAAAACGACCAGGTGGCGCTGAGTCCATATTTGGCGAGGTGTTCGCCTAAGTACATGAAATTGTTGCAGTTTTTGTACTGACCTGGACATCCATCGCTGAAATAATGTACGTGTTGAAAAAAGATGTTGATGCAATCCGAGACATAGGAGCTAGTAAAGCATTCACCGTACCTGGGACACGCAATTTTCATGAATTTGTTCCAAAAAATAGTCACATCATTCAATGCAAAAAAGTGAGCACCGATACGAATTATTGTTTGGCATACGATCTTATCAATAAAAAAAACTTAAAATTTATGCTGGTCTTTCATTTTAAAACTTGTTTGAACTATTTCCCAAAACTATAATTGTTTCTTTTTACGAAAATGAAAAACTAAAACATTTTGAGATGACTTTAAGTGAATTTGAACTATTAAAGAGTTGTAACATTGTCCCAGATCATTGGATTGGTACGTTTTTTTTCTTAATTATACAGAATTTAATCGAGAATAAAATACTAAACATGCTTTCCCCAAAAAAATATTTAAACCCCATCAAAGTACACATGTTTTTGAGTAACTTAAGCATGGAAAAGTAATTTTAAAAATATATGTTTTTCGGGAATAATTTAATGAAAAAAACACCTTAAAAATCACAAATTCGTATATTTCTCCTATTAGAGGTGAAAATTTTCGGGTTTTTCCGTGATTTTTGGATTCTACGGTCAATTTCCCTTAGGAATAGTGCTCGAAACCAATTTTTTTCATTAAACTATTCAAACTGTAAACAAATTTCCAAAATTGTACTCTGTAACGTTGAAAATGAGTGAAATTTTAATTTTGAGTTTTACGGCCGCAATGTGCACAAAAATTTTTTTCTTTCTATCAACTTATCATCAGTTTGCCATGAGGAATCAGCATTTGGATGGCATTTTTGAATCTGAAATGGGTCCATGTAGTGCCATGTTGTTTTGGTGTGGAATTACCCATATATATAGTCTATATCAAGGAAAAAGGAAAAAGGGCGATATGAGGCGGTCTTCGTGTCTTCGTGAAAGTGAGTGACGTTTCGGTCATCAATGGCTGCCTTCTTCCGGGCGCAAGTGAAGGCGATTGACGTTTCGGTCCTCTTCTGGAGTTGAATTTTCACTGAAGGCTCCTGGCCAGTGTAGCAAGCCGATATAAAGTGGCGGCCCAGTAGCCGACAACCAAATAATCTGATGAAATGATGGCGGCTTCAGCCGACAACCGAGTTAAAAAAATCTTCTTTCGCCACCAACCATTTGCACACTTGGGGAAGGGGAAGAAAGGATTTTTTTTAAATGTTTTTCTTTTATTTTTCAATTTTCTTGAAATTTTATATTTATAAATTTGTATTTTGGAATTTTTTTCTTTTTTTTTTTTATTTTAAATAGGAATTATCCTTAATTAATAAAAATTCCCTGGACTTCAGGAACCTTTATAGTGCTTTAATGCATGCAAAATTTAAGGTTTGATTGTGCAGGCTCTAATAATCACAGATTTATGCAGAGGAATTTTGACAGATGAAACAATTCAATCTATCTCTGTTTAGAATCAGAATTCCAGGCGCATGTCTTTATAGTCCAGTCATTTTAGGTTTTATCTGCGGAAAAATTCCTAGTGAGCTGAATTTTTGTATACACCTTTATTACGGCGTTGTAATGAAGATGTGAAAAATCGACATTGATATCATGCCGGCTAAAAAAGTTATAAAGGTCAAAAGGTCACGAAAATCAGTTTTTCGCAAATATCTCGCAATCTATTGCTCAGAGGTCAATAAAGGTCATTATAAAAATTATTTGTCGTAAAATTGTCTACAAAAAATGTCTCTTGCATTTTTCTGTAAAATTAACCGTTTTCGGAGTAGAGCGCTCAGAATGCGACCATATTATGACTAGGGCTCGAATTTCGCCCTATTTGTTTTTTTTTTTATTTATGGCGAAAATTTAGGCCAATATGATATGTATACGTTTCATGAAATTCATGAAATTCTGAATAAAATAAGAGGCATTTGTTAGTGCCTATAAAGCCTATTTTGGCCGATTCTGAGTATTGCTGCCTATTTCATCTATAGATGAAATAGGCATTTATATATAAATGCCTTTTTTAGTGCCTATTTTAAGTTCAAATTTCAATTTTTTACGAGCTATACATAGCCTAAATTTAAAATTTTTTTGAATTATCAAGAAAATATTTCAAGGGGGGTAAAGGGGGTAATTACCCCCCCTTCCCCGATATTTGGAAAAAATATTTTTTCGAAAAAAATTTATTTTCCATGTAAAAAATTTTAAAAATTAGTAGGCCTACTTAAAAATTTGATTTGTATTTATATTCTAGCAAACAAGTACAGAATGCGCCTTTAAATTACCGAAATTAAAAAAAAATTGTGTGCTATGCAACCAATCACACCAGATTACCAAAAATAAGACATCAATTTTTTAAATTTTTTTATATTATTTCTTAATTTCTGCCTTTTAAGTGCCTATTTTTACAATAAATGCCTTTTTAAGAGCCTATTTTAATAATTTTTAGTGCTTAGTTGCCTGCCTATTTTAAAGATTTTCAGTGCCTATAAATCCGATCTCTAATTATGACGATGCACTTGTTTCCTCACCACCTTCGAGGTAGAATGCAGGGCGCGTTTTTTTTTACATGGTTTCCCCCGTAGGCATAATCCATGATATGTAATAAGTAGGGCTCGGATTTATAGGCACTGAAAATCTTTAAAATAGGCAGGGAACTAAGCACTAAAAATTATTAAAATAGGCACTTAAAAAGGCATTTATTGTAAAAATAAGCACTTAAAAAGGCACTTAAAAGGCATTATTTAAGAAATAATATAAAAAATTTTAAAAATTGATGTCTTATTTTTGGTAATCTGGTGTGACTGGTCGCACAGCACACAATTTTTTCTTAATTTCGGTAATTTAAAGGCGCATTCTGTACTTGTTTGCCAGAATATTAATAGAAATCAAATTTTTAAGTATGGTACTAATTTTTTAAAATTTTACATTAAAAATAAATTTTTTTTTTTTTTTCGAAAAAAAGTATTTTTTTTTTCAAATCTCGGGGGTGGGGGGAGTAATTACCCCCCTTTACCCCCCCCTTGAAATATTTTCTTGATAATTCAAAAAAATTTTAAATTTAGACTATGTATAGCTCGTAAAAAATTGAAATTGGCTATTTGAACTTAAAATAGGCACTAAAAAAGGCATTTATAGATGAAATAGGCACCAAAACCCAGAATCGGCCAAAATAGGCATTATAGGCACTAACAAATGCCTCTTATTTTATTCAGAATTTCATGAAACGTATACATATCATATTGGCCTAAATTTTAAGCCATAAATTAAAAAAAGGCAAATAGGGCGAAATCCGAGCCCTAGTAATAAGAGGTTTTTTTATTTACGAGTGAATAATTTTTTATATGAATACAGAAAAATACAGAAAAATTAACTCTAGTATATAATTTTTTTTTTATCATTCATTGTCGATATTTTCAGTTTCTGTGTCATTAACAATTGCTGGAAAAACGTCGAGTGGACTTATTCCTATATTTAAATCGACATCTTCATCATTTTCATCATTGGTTGACTCTGCGTTTAAGCATAACTGGCCACGGCAATGTCCACAAACTTTTGAACATCTTAATCCAATTTTTTTGCATCCACATTTGCCGTCGAAACCTTGTGTACAATTACAGAAGATTGTGTTTAGTAGATTATCGGGTGCTGGTGGTAATAAAGTTGTTATTGGCTGTAGTATAATATTTTTTAACTCCCAACCCCACTGTTTTGGATCAATTTCTCTTCCTAGCCAGGTTTGTATTTGATAATACACTCGATAAATATGCTGTTGAGCTGCTGAAGAAGTAGGTGGTAATAATGGAAATTTCACAGCTGTACTGTGCCTTGTTAGTTTAGCAAAGCTACAGCATCTGTAATTATCTATCGAAAGTTCAGATTTTGGAGCACCGTACATTGCTAGTAGAAAATGTGTTCCAGCATTGATAATGACATCTCTAGAGCAATTTTCTTGTTGGAATATTTCTGCAGAATTGTTTAAATCGGCTCTTTTTTCAAACATCTTCATGATTTTCAATTTTCCTTTCCCAAAAAGTGTGAAGTTGTATCACATCCGGTCATGGCATGTAGAAACAGAATATTTTTCTTGCAATGTGGATATTTGTTGAGGCTATCAGTCGAGTAGTAAGACATTTTGCCCCCCTCTGCCCCCTCCTATAGGATGCCAGGGGGGGCAATGTACCCTGCCCCCCCCCCCCAGTTCCGGCGCCTATGAGCAGTAGCACAGAAACATCTGCCAGTCGAGGTCGTTTGAGGCATTCACGGGCACGAAATGTCCTGTCTTTACTAGTATGTAAAAAAAGCGCTGCATTCTACCTTGAAGGAGGTGAGGCATCGTGATAATATAGTTAGTCGCCTTCTCAGCGCTCTACTTCAAAAACGGTTAATTTTACAGAAAAATGCAAGAGACATTTTTTGTAGACAATTTTACGACAAATAATTTTTATAATGACCTTTATTGACCTCTGAGCAATAGATTGCAAGATATTTGCGAAAAACTGATTTTCGTGACCTTTTGACCTTTATAACTTTTTTTAGCCGGCATGATATCAATGTCGATTTTTCACATCTTCATTACAACGCCGTAATAAAGGTGTATACAAAAATTCAGCTCACTAGGAATTTTTCCGCAGATTGGGGTTTAAAATGCCTAAAATGACTGGACTAT
>JAKCPI010003090.1:0-19711 GCA_023213315.1 Euborellia annulipes
ATCTGGTGTGACTGGCGCACAGCACACAACTTTCTCTTACCTTCGGTAATCGAAAGTTGTGTTCTGTGCTTGTCACACCAGATTTTTGTGTCGACATGTATTTAGTTTCCGACAATACGGAACATTCGATTTTCAAGATGTAAAATTTATAAGTATGGCAAAATATTTATAGTTTGTTACCATGGCAACCATTTCTCCTATCTTTTCTATGGAGTACAAGAGTAAAGTGGTCTTCAGAAGATTTCAATCACAAAATGAGAATATACATTTTAAAGAGAATCTAAAAAATAATTGATTTTTGAATTTAAAAAAAAATCGTTGGAGCAAATTTAGAGAAAATAGAAAAAAACTGAAAAAGTGCATCAGTAAAGTACTAGTACTCTTTGGCTGATTTTGTTCAAAAGCTTCGTGTCACGTCCCATGGGGGTGCCTAACTTAAATATAAAATTTCAACATCCTAGCTCTTTCCTTTCTTGAGATATTTTGTTCACAGACACACAGACACACAGACAGACAGACAGACCATGTCGCGAAAACCACTTTTTTGGATTCAGGGGACCTCAAAACGTGTAGATCCATCAAAATCTCGACATCGAATTTTTGACATGAAACCAATACTTTCTCTCTCTATATATATTAACATATATATAGAGGTAAGAGAAAGCAAATTATGAGGAAAGTGGTGTAAGAGTTTTCCGTGAAACATATCTTTATATATAAAATTATTTAGAATATGTAAGGTTTCACTAACAAGTTGTAAATTAAAGAAATATTGAATTTCTACTCGATATATTTCGGGCTATTAACCCATTTTCAGGAGTGTATGTGACTGAGTGAATAAAAAGAGAGTAGATACTACAAGCGAGCTTGGGTAGGGGGGGGCGGGGGGGGGGGGGGGGAGTTGGGAGGAATTTGTGAATGTTTGCTTGAGACTAGGGTTGCCTATGGATGGGGTTGCGTCTTCTAGAAAGGAATTAAAATTAAAAGTTCTTTCAGAAGAGGCAGCCTCCCTCCATGAGAACTCCACCACCACCCCCCACCCCGCCCTCCTACCCAAGCCTACTTGTGGTATCTACTCTCTTTTATTCACTCAGTCACATACATTCCTGAATATGGGTTAATAGCCCGAAAATATTATATATCAAGTTAGAAATTCAATATTTCTTTCATTTACAACTATAGTGAAACCTCAAATATACTAAATAATTTTATTTAAAAAAAAAAATATTACTACTAATCGAAAAGACTGTGCAAGAAAAACCAGTGCCTGCTTGAGGAATTGTTTATATTCATAGAATACACAAATGCAAAGAATACATTTCCTATGGGAAAAATCGTAACTTTTAGGAATTAATAACTCCAAAGGCCCGCGGGGCGTGGTGTAGAGGTTAGAGTGCTAACCTCATATACCAAACGTCGCGGGTTCGGACCAGTCCGATGATTTTATTTAAGCCATCTGGATACCAGATGGCTTAAATGAAAATGCCTGGACCCCTATATATATAAATTCATAAATAACGGATATCGTAAAAGTCTTATATGGCCTGAGTTGCCGAAAAGACAGTGTGAATGTGTGTGTGAGTGTAAAGTCATGAATGAGAAAAAAGTGTGAATGTTTTTATTAAAAAAAAAAAAAAAAAAAACTCCAAAAGGCCCTTATTGACAAACGTAGCCATGGGCGTAACTAAGAGAATCTGGCTGGGGGGGGCCATGGGACCAGCCATCCTCGCTGGGGGGGGGGGGCATGAGACCAGATAACCTCGGTGGGGGAGTCATTCCACGTCAAATCGATACACTTTTTTAACCTCACCATCTCAGATTATAGAGAAAAATTAATTAAAACAACCCTTGGGTTAGTTTTTTGTCATAGTGGGAAAAATTACACAGGCTAACAGTGATTTTGGTACCGGGGGTATTTTGAGCTGATCTCCGAGTATATGCGACGTCCTTTTTTCCAAAAATGCCGTCATTTTTGCTCGAATAGCTCTAGTTTTTAGAGATATAGAGAATATAACGTTTTAATTGAAATTCTGCTCTAAAGTGGCTCTTATTTTGAGTTTTCTAGATTTTTTTTATGGTGTTTTCTCTTAAAAATATACAGGTAGCTAAGATACATAGAAAATCTAGAGATTCTGCCCAATCAGAAGTGATTTAGTGGTGCAAAACACGGCTAAAAGTTGAAAAAAATTCAATTTTTCCAGCCATCATTCATTCGTGCAAATCGGTTAATTATTAACGAAATTATAAACAAAATAGTTTTTTATTTTATTTTTTTTTTTAAACCCTTTTCGGCTACAGAGGCCATTTAGGGGTTATTTATTAATTATAAATTTTTAATATACAATGTACCAATGGCTACCGGGGGGCGTTCCACACGAACAAAATAGTTAATCTACAAATCAAAGATAAGAAAATTTTATGATTAAGATGTTGTTTTGCTTAGAAGAATTCTTGGGTGTAGTGATAGCGCTGAAATAACAATTTTATAATTTCTTTAATAATTAACCGATTTGCACAAAGGAATGATTTCTGGAAAGCTAAAGAGTTACAGAATATCGTACATATATGTTTTTTGCATTCAGAGATGTTAAAAAAATTTTAGGGTTGTCTAAAGTTAAGAAAAACTGGAAAAATTAAATTTTTTTCAACTTTTAGCCGTGTTTTGTACCACTAAATCACTTCTGATTGGGCAGAATCTCTAGATTTTCTATGTATCTTAGCTACCTGTATATATCTTTAAGAGAAAACATAAAAAAATCTAGAAAACTCAAAATAAGAGCCACTTTAGAGCAGAATTTCAATTAAAACGTTATATTCTCTATATCTCTAAAACTAGAGATATTCGAGCAAAACTGACGGCATTTTTGGAAAAAGGACGTCGCATATACTCGGGGATCAGATCAAAATACCCCCGGTACCAAAATCACTGTTAGCCTGTGCAGAGGCGTACAGAGGCAGTTGGGGGCCTGGGGCGGCACTAGAAGAAAGGGGGGCCTTATATTGAATTTTGTTTTTGGGGGGGAGGGGGTGCTCATCTTTAAATATCCTTCTCCTCCATACACAAAAATATTTTTAAAATACCGTATATCCCTGAACCCCAAGTCCCTGGGGCCTCTCAAAGAGAAATTTTCATTAAATTTTGTTTTTTTTTTTTATCTAAATTTTTCCGTTTTTACTTGAGCCCTGAGGGCCCCGGGGCCTCTCAAAGAGAAATTTTTTTTTTTTTTTTCTAAATTTTTCCGTTTTTACTTGAGCCCTGAGGCCCCGGGGCCTATTTAAAGGAAATTTTCATTAAATTTTCTTTTTTTTTTAATCAAAATTTTCCCATTTTTACTTGACTCTGAGGGCCCCGGGGCCTCTCAAAGGGAAATATTTAATTTTTTTTTTTTATATATATATGAGGGCCTATGCCGGCTCGGGGCCTGGGGCGGACCTCCCCCGCCCCCCCCTCGGTACGCCACTGAGCCTGTGTAATTTTTTCCCAATTATGACAAAAAACTAACTCAAGGGTTGTTTTAATTAATTTTTCTATGCTCCCATCATGATCCCTCGATGAGGCTTATATTATCTTTTAACCTTTAAGCAAGGACCATTTTAGAATTTTTTCAAAATTTTCGAACTTTTTGAGAAAAATTAATTCAAATTTTTGATTTTGAAATTAAAAATGTTTTTTTATTACCACCCCAGGTGTGTTGTATATCATTGGAAAGGGTGTCTGAAAAGCTGTAAAATGACACCTCATTCTTCTCTCTATCTCATCTCTAAGAGATTTTAGAGCAATTTAAATAGATGTGGTTAGGTCGATTTTTTGCCATTTTTGACAAATTTAACCCGCCATATTTCTTAAACGAGTTGAGATATCAAGTTGAAATTGGGGCTTTTTCTTAGTCTCTATTGACTCTACCTATGACCCAAATTTCATACAAATCTGAGATGGTGATGTTAAAAAGTGTATCGATTTGACGTGGAAAGAATGACTCGGGGCTGGAAAGCCCCATATTTTCTCAATTTTTCTTGGGGCAAAGATCTTTCTGGGGGGGGGCCACGAGCCTTCTGGGGGGGCCAGGGCCCCCCCCCCCCGGGACCCCCCTAGTTACGCCCATGCCCGTGGCTCAGAGAGAAGACACTAGTTTCTCGAGGCGGGGTTCCGGGTTCGCCTCCCGATTTATTTCATTTGATTTGACTACAAATCATTTGAAATAAATTGGGATAGAGTCTAAATGGCCTTAGATGCAGAAAAAAAAATAAATAACTCAAAAAGTTATAAGAATTTCGGGATATTTTTCGGGGTATTTTTTTTCCGGACTCTTCATAACGTCCTCTATTAACGGACAAACTAGAGTTCTCCAATTGTTCAATTTCGCCACTCGACACAACAAAATCTGGTGTGACAAGCACATTACACAACAAGGGTAAGAGCGGCCAAGATTTTTTCCAAAAAATCACCGAGCATGAAGAGGGGGTCGAGGAACTAAAAAATATGTGTCGTAATTAAAATCCAAAAAAAAAAAAAAAATTATATTTCAATCTATCCTCTTTAAATAAGAATATTATTCAATTATTCGTTCACTTAAATAAATAATAGTTTTTTGTTATAGTGGTATTTGAATAGAGATAAACAGAAAAAGTAATAATAAATGGTAGAGAAATTTTATTAGGGCTTAACACGAACTATTTTTTTCTTTTTTAATAAAAAATAAAATTTTTTATCCCCACTGAACAAGGTGAAATGAATTATTGTTATAGAGAGCAAATGGGATTGAATTTTGCACATCGCTTTGACTAAGAATTGAGCAGCGACGTCATTGGGAAGGGGGGGGGTAAATGTCCCGGAAACTGAAATGACGTCACTGACTTGGAGTTACGGCGGGACATGGGAAACTTCTTTCTTTCCTATCAAGTACAAGAGTAAAGTGTCAAAGGCAAAATGAGAATATACATTTTAAAGAGCATCTAAACAATAATTGATTTTTGCATTTGAATCAAAATCGAATTTTTAGAAAATTGAAAAAAAATCAATCGGGGATGACTTCCCCAAAATTTTCTCGTATATTCTGTGTGTGTATGTGAACACGATTGCCTAAAAACAAGAGCAGCAGATGGATGAAATTTGGTATATACTCTTTGCACTAAAATTGTAGATTTCTATCAACTTTTGGGGTAAATACTTCACCTGAAGTAGTACTTTACCTAAAAAGTTTTTTCAAAAAATTTTGAAATTTTCAATTTCTTTGACATATTATGATAAAATACTCTATTTTAAAAAGTTTTTATTCTTTGACATTTTTTCAAAAACTGAATAGCTTTTGAAATAATCAACGAAGAAAAGACATTTTTGTCACACACACAGACACAGACAAAATGTTTTTTTTTTTTTTTTTTTTTTGGACTCACAAGGGGAGTGCATGGCATTCCCCTCACCGATTTGAACGAAAATTCTTTTATGTGTTACTTAAAGAAAAACAAATTCTGTTAAAGCGAGAGAACGCACTACCCAACGGTTCGTCTAAAAAAAAAAATGTTAAAGATTTTGCCAGCATGCCTTAAGCCATTGCTAACAATAAAAAATCAAAAAGCCATTGTGGCTAGATTAGTAGCGTTCATTCTTTGTAAACATGAAATCCCGAGTTCAAATCTCGCCCTGTAACTTTTTTTTTTTTTTTTTGTGTAATTTATATTGTTTTGGATTTCCATAAGAATATTTTTTAATTGGAAAGGTGATAGGTCTTTTCAGCCCAAATAAAATATATACAAAATTTATATATTTATTTTATTAAAAATCTATTAGATCTCACTTGTCGGGCCGTCAGGTTTAGGCTACTCTGCTGTAAGCCTTCCTCAGTGAGGACTGGATCTAAATGGCAGAATTTAATAAATTAAAAATTAAGTAATTGATTTTTATTTAGAATTATCAATTATATATTTACCTATAAGGTGAGTATTATATTCTGCCATTTAGATCCAGTCCTCACTGAGGAAGGCTGCAGCAGAGTAGCCGAAACCTGACGACCTGACAAGTGAGATCTAATAGATTTTTAATAAAATAAATATAAATATATAAATTATTAAATTGATACTGGCGACCGTTGGCACTAGTTGAAACATATTTAAATAGGTAATATAAATTGTACACAAGGTTATTTGTTTCAATTCATTTTATTGACTTAATACGCATTTCGACACTATGTGTGTCATCTTCAGAAGTTTACAAATGACTGATAATTTTTATCTGTGGCCGGGCGAGGGTTGAGTTCTTAGAAGAAGTTCTTAGAGGAAGAGCAACCCTCGCCGGCCACAGATAAAAATTGTCAGTCATTTGTAAACTTCTGAATGTGTCGAAATGCGTATTAAGTCAATAAAATGAATTGATACAAATAACCTTGTGTACAATTCTATATTACCTATTTAAATTATGTATATATTTTATTTGGACTGAAAAGACCTATCACCTTTCCAATTAAAAAATATTCTTATAGAAATCCAAACAATATAAATTACACAAAAAAAAAAAAAAATAGTTACAGGGCGAGATTTGAACTCGGGATTTCATGTTTACAAAGAATGAGCTCTACTAATTAGCCACAATGGCTTTTTGATTTGTTATTGTTAGCAACGGCTTAAGGCATGCTTGTCAAAATCTTTAACATTTTTTTTTAGACGAACCGTTGAGTAGTGCGTTCTCTCGCTTTAACAGAATTTGTTTTTTCTTTAAGTACTACACATAAAATAATTTTTGTTCAAATCGATGAGGGGAAGGCTATGCACTCCCCTTGTCAGGGAGGTCTAAAACGAGGAGAAACATCAAAATTTCGAAGCCGAATTTTTGGGCCATTACTATCTTCAGATTCCTAAAAAAGTTTTTTTTTTTTATAAAAAAAACAGTCACACTTTTTTTCCCAATCGCACTCACCTCGCACACACATTCACAGTCTTTTCAGCAACTTAGGTCATTTAAGTCTTTTTACGATACTCGTTATTTATAAATATATCTATTGGGTATCTAGGCATTCTTATTTAAGCTATTTGGTATCCAAATTGCTTAAATAAAATCATCGGACTACCTGGGATCAGAACCCGCGACGTTCGGTATAGAAGGTAGGCACACTATCCACTACGCCAAGCCCGAGGGCGAAAAGAAGTTAAATAGTGAATCTATCAGCATTCGATTGATTGATAGGCTAATTTCTCAAAGCCATGCTTAGAGACGAAGCCTTAGAGATGAAATCAATAACTCTAACAAGGAACGTCTTTTTGGCTTCCTTCTTCTTTTAATAATGGAATAACGTCAAAAAGGCAATCTAATCCAATAACAAGTGAGTGACCTCATTTTGGCGAAGAAGAAAGAGCGGAATTCTTGATAGCAAAGAGAGGCTCCGAATTTTGGGATTTAGCCTTTAATTAACGAATCTTTAAACAAGACAAGGCGAGGGAAGTCACCCAAAAGACGGAGCTTCTACTATAGATAGAATTGATTCCAAGAGAAATGAATCTCAAACTTGTATATTTTTTAATGTTGGGTTGCGAGGATGCAGCCAAAGAGGTTTTGGACCAATTCCAATAAGAGACCTCTTTGGCTGCATCCCCCCTAACCCATTATTACCATACAATATCTACAGCCACTAATTCAACCACCTTTTATATTTTTATTTTTTGTCATATTAAATGAAAGTAGCAACAAAAATTTTCTAAACTTTTAATATCGTGCCTATACATTACTTCTAATACTCTGTTTCAGTTTCATGAGGATGGATGTTAAAAAAGATATTGGAATTCAATCTATTCAACATAATATATTATTTCGCCCAGAAACCCCAAAGGTAAAAATTTAGCAGAAGCAGGACATGCGAATCTGGTGTGACTCGTCGCACAGCACACTATTTTTTCTTAATTTCAGTAATTTAAAGGCGTATTCTGTACTTGTTTGCCTAGGAGATTTTACTAAAAAAGCTACAGTAACTCTAAAATATAAATAAGTTCTATTTCTTTCTTGGATTTTTCAAAAATATTCATATTATAGAAGAGTTTATAGACTTATAAGAAAAAAAAATCCCGATTAGAATATAAATACAAATCAAATTTTTTAAGTATTAATTTTTAAAATTTTACGTGAAAAATAAATTTTTTTGCAAAAAAAAGGTATTTTTTTCAAATCTCGGGGAGGGGGGAGGGTAATTACCCCCTTTACCCCCCTTGTATCCGCCCTTGCCAGGCAGTCCGATAATTTTATTTTAAGCCATTTGGGCACCAAATGGCTTAAATGGAAATGCCTGAACCCCCAATATGAATATTAAAAATCAATAACGGATATCGTAAAGTCTTATATGGCCTGAGTTGCCGAAAAGACTGTGTGAATGTGTGTGTGAGTGAGAATGAAATAAAAATAAAATAAAAAAAAAGATTTTTAAAAAAATGCTTTTATTTAAATTGAACTAAAAAGAGAGAAATAAGAAAGAAATAATTTAATTGTTCTTGTTAAAATTTTTTAATATTTATGACTTAAAATAAAAGCGTGGAGCGCTTCGAAGTGATTCCGAGGCTCGCGCCCCACGCTTTTATTTTAAGTCATAAATATTAAAAAATTTTAACAAGAACAATTAAATTATTTCTTTCTTATTTCTCTCTTTTTAGTTCAATTTAAATAAAAGCATTTTTTTAAAAATCTTTTTTTTATTTTATTTTTATTTTAAGCTTTTTAGTCTTTTAGTCTTGTCAAAAATCATCAATATGATAAAGTACCACATTAGTTTGGTCTATTTTGATCAAAACCACCATATATAGTGGCGTCATCAAAATTGACTCTTAAGTATTACATTTCACACCTCTAGCCCATCGGGAAGTCTTGAAATTACATTAATTCGCGAAGGGTTTCAAATAAAGTACCACATTAGTTTGGTCTATTTTGATCAAAACCACCATATAGTGGCGTCATCAAAAATGACTCTTAAGTATTACATTTCACACCTCTAGCCCATCGGGAAGTCTTTTGAAATTACATTGATTCGCGAAGGGTTTCAAATAAAGTACCACATTAGTTTGGTCTATTTTGATCAAAACCACCATATAGTGGCGTCATCAAAAATGACTCTTAAGTATTACATTTCACACCTCTAGCCCATCGGGAAGTCTTTTGAAATTACATTGATTCGCGAAGGGTTTCAAATAAAGTACCACATTAGTTTGGTCTATTTTGATCAAAACCACCATATAGTGGCGTCGTCAAAAATGACTCTTAAGTATTACATTTCACACCTCTAGCCCATCGGGAAGTCTTTTGAAATTACATTAATTCGCGAAGGGTTTCAAATAAAGTACCACATTAGTTTGGTCTATTTTGATCAAAACCACCATATAGTGGCGTCATCAAAAATGACTCTTAAGTATTACATTTCACACCTCTAGCCCATCGGGAAGTCTTTTGAAATTACATTAATTCGCGAAGGGTTTCAAATAAAGTACCACATTAGTTTGGTCTATTTTGATCAAAACCACCATATAGTGGCGGCATCAAAAATGACTCTTAAGTATTACATTTCACACCTCTAGCCCATCGGGAAGTCTTTTGAAATTACATTAATTCGTGAAGGGTTTCAAATAAAGTACCACATTAGTTTGGTCTATTTTGATCAAAACCAACATATAGTGGCGTCATCAAAAATGACTCTTAAGTATTACATTTCACACCTCTAGCCCATCGGGAAGTCTTTTGAAATTACATTAATTCGCGAAGGGTTTCAAATAAAGTACCACATTAGTTTGGTCTATTTTGATCAAAACCACCATATAGTGGCGTCATCAAAAATGACTCTTAAGTATTACATTTCACACCTCTAGCCCATCGGGAAGTCTTTTGAAATTACATTGATTCGCGAAGGGTTTCAAATAAAGTACCACATTAGTTTGGTCTATTTTGATCAAAACCACCATATAGTGGCGTCGTCAAAAATGACTCTTAAGTATTACATTTCACACCTCTAGCCCATCGGGAAGTCTTTTGAAATTACATTAATTCGCGAAGGGTTTCAAATAAAGTACCACATTAGTTTGGTCTATTTTGATCAAAACCACCATATAGTGGCGTCATCAAAAATGACTCTTAAGTATTACATTTCACACCTCTAGCCCATCGGGAAGTCTTTTGAAATTACATTAATTCGCGAAGGGTTTCAAATAAAGTACCACATTAGTTTGGTCTATTTTGATCAAAACCACCATATAGTGGCGGCATCAAAAATGACTCTTAAGTATTACATTTCACACCTCTAGCCCATCGGGAAGTCTTTTGAAATTACATTAATTCGTGAAGGGTTTCAAATAAAGTACCACATTAGTTTGGTCTATTTTGATCAAAACCAACATATAGTGGCGTCATCAAAAATGACTCTTAAGTATTACATTTCACACCTCTAGCCCATCGGGAAGTCTTTTGAAATTACATTAATTCGCGAAGGGTTTCAAATAAAGTACCACATTAGTTTGGTCTATTTTGATCAAAACCACCATATAGTGGCGTCATCAAAAATGACTCTTAAGTATTACATTTCACACCTCTAGCCCATCGGGAAGTCTTTTGAAATTACATTGATTCGCGAAGGGTTTCAAATAAAGTACCACATTAGTTTGGTCTATTTTGATCAAAACCACCATATAGTGGCGTCATCAAAAATGAACCTTAAGTATTAAATTTCACACCTCTAGCCCATCGGGAAGTCTTTTGAAATTACATTAATTCACGAAGGGTTTCAAATAAAGTACCACATTAGTTTGGTCCATTTTGATAAAACCAAACTCACAATTTGCCTCATCAAAAATGACTCTTAAATATCAAATTTCACACCTCTAGCTCATCGGGAAGTGTCCTTAACAAAGCCATAAAGTTGGTGACCTTGAAAGAGTAAGTTAAATAAAAGCATTTAAAAAGAGTGTGAATGTTTAATAAAATGAAAGCCTTAACATTATAGATATGTCCATTATAGGGAGATAGAAGAGGCAAAATCTTGGACCGAAATGCCCTCTGTGTGGAGTGCAATGCAATCTCCCCAGATTCGTTTTTATTTTCTTTATTGATTAATGGATATAAAGTCCAAAGCTTTTTTATAGACTTTGTTGGATGATAAATTGGAAATTTTGAATTAATCGCTCGCTGATTCTATCCAACCATCCATTGCTCTAGTGATAATAGAATGTGTGTGTGTGTGTGTGTGTATTAATAGTAATAAATATAAAATTAAACCACCCCCCTCCCCCCTGTCTATTGAACTCATTCCATTTTGTTCATTCATCGTTTATTGAACACTCAAAAATACAAAAAAATCGACTCCGATGACAGACCAAGCAAAAAATAAATGGCGAAATTATCAATTGCGACAAAAAAATATTTATAAGGCATAAGGGCGAGGATTGAAGGGAAGGGAATAATTATCCATCTCGTTGGCAAATAAATATGGTGAGAATTCTTAGTCTAAATACTAAAGTCAATGCAGTGGCAGAGAGAAGGAGAAATGTTTGGTGTAAGGGACAAGGGGGGGGGGGGTGGCAGATGCAGTGGCGCATTCGAGAAGGAGTAGAGGGCATTGGGCTGATGATGAATGATTCTAGTTGATTCAAATTTGGACAATGAAGGGAGCAGCTAGCTCTTTTTGACAAGGAAAAGTTTGTATTTTGGAAATAGAGAAAAAATCTGGTGTGACTGGTCGCACAGCACAGAATTCAAGATAGAAAATTTGGAACATATTTATATTTTGTTACCATGGCTTCTATCTTTCCTATCAAGTACAAGAGTCAAGTGTGCTTCAAACAATTTCGAGGGCAAAATGAGAATATACATTTTAAAGAGAAATGATTTTTGAATTTTAATCAAAATCGTTAGAGCGAAAAAAAACTGAAAAAGTACATCTGTAAAGTACTAGTACTCTTTGGCAGATTTTGTGGAGGGAGGATGTCAGCCAAACAATTGAAGAAGACGTTTTGGCTTTATAATAATGCCATCATCAGTTTTTTTTTGTTTTTTTTTTTAGGTCTTTTTTGGCATCTAGGGCCATTTAGACCCCATCCCTATTTATTTCAAATGATTTGGAGTCAAATCAAATGAAATAAATTTTTCTCGCTTGGGACAGGAGGCGAACCCGGGACTCCGGTGCAAGAGGCTAATGTCTTCTCACTGAACCACGGCTCCCGGGCGCCATCATCAGTTCTTATCCACTAAATTGATGGTCGTTTCAGCTCTCAAGACAAAACATCTTCTTGGAATGAGATTTGCATTTGTCCTGTTTGGCTGACATCCTCTCTGCCTGCACACTTTACTCTTGCACTGTACTTCATAAGAGGAGGCTATGGCAACGAAATATAAACATTTTCTCTATGAATAAATATGCCCGGTGTGACAAGCACAGAACGCGACCAGTCAGCCGTTTAATTTCGTTAACTAGTGGGATTATATTCCTCGGGGGTGGCCGAGCCACTCACCAGTGCTGTATTTGTATGCGCAACTCGACTGCTAATAGCTCTTTTACACGTCATGTTTTAATTCCCCTTCCCTTAACTTGTCAAATTGGCATTCAAAATAAATTTTTTTTTTTTTTCTTCTTATTCTAGTAAAAATAAAACTTTTGCATTTGCATTTCTTCCCTCCCTTCTATTCCGAATTCTAATTTCCTATTTTACTATTTAATCTAATTTAACTCCCTCTAAGTGCACTTGCGGAGGGGGCAGGCAGCCTTTGCTTTTTTCGCTTACTTTTATCTTGAAGAAAAAAATTTCGAAAGTGAATTCTTTTCGTTGCATTATTCACCCTCGGTTGGGGCAAGCAAAAGAAAAGAGAGAGGAAAAAAGGGGGCTGAGAAGCCTTCGGATTATTATAATATAATCAAGTCAACTTGATAAAAACTCTTAATTGTTTGTGGAGTCACAAATGGACTGGATAGAGCGGTATTGCGGGAATAGCAGAACCTCCTTTCAAAAAAATGAAAGCCTTTTAGATAGGAAGACAAAGAGACACATCTCCGCGGCGGGAAACATACCCAACAGGCGAGTGCGCAAAGTCAAATCAACGATACAAGAACACGCGAGTTTAAAAAAAAGCATTCGAGGAAGCGAGACTTGTGTTCCTAATTTCACCCCTTGGGGCTCTCATGTAATCATATTGAGAGTTTGAGGCTTGTGCCCAGAAGAAGTCAGGTCTAGAGAAACGTTAACAAGCCTCAATCTGCAAAATAATTTTGAAGAGCTTTAGAGCCAGACACAGACACACATTACAAAGGGCACATTTATGTCCCTTAAATGGGACCTAGTGTAAATTTTTCGAAAATTTTATTGTATAGTAATGGTTAATTCCAGGAGGAGTGGCTGAATATATATTGAGTAGTGAGGGTATCCAGGCAGCCAGAAAAACAATAAAGAAAAATTAAATTTGTCTTTATTTATTTCATATACTTTTGTCTACGTTTCGGCCGATATTCCGGCCTTCATCAGGACAAATGTTATTTGCCTCGAGCTTATACAGGCCCTTGGCAACTCCTGACAATGTGTTTGAGTGAACATTCGTCGGATGGCATGACTTCTGGTTCAATAGTGTAGACAAAAGTATATGAAATAAATAAAGACAAATTTAATTTTCTTTATTGTTTTTCTGGCTGCCTGGATACCCTCACTACTCAATATATATTCAGCCACTCCTCCTGGAATTAACCATTACTCAATTCACCGAAGATGCAATCAACTCGTCTTAGTTATATCGACATCACAAGACGCTACGGTAAGAAGGCAACGATGTGCATGAAGAACATGACAAAGAATTTTAAAAAGCTATCAAACAATGAAAATAGACTCTGGTTCCTCCATAAATGTAAAAATAATAGACTATTTCCTATTCATATAGATTCAATATTTAAGATTATTGTATAGTATTTAAATTTAAAAAAAAATAAAGAAAAAATAAAAAATTTGGTGTGAGTGGGGTCACAGCACACAACTTTCTCTTACCTTTGGTAAAAGAAAATTGTGTTCTGTTAGTCCGAGAGCTGGCGACAAAAATGGGCCTTTTAATGATGGAGATGGAAAAGATACTATCGAATCAGTACTTCCAGTACCAGGGCGTTTACCGGGATAAGCCGGTAAAGTTGCGGGAAGATGGTTTTTCGCAAATATCTCGAAAACTATGCGCTTTTCCGCAAAAAATTCATCTATACAAAAATAATCGAAATTAAATTACAAACAAAAATGGTCTAGTACATAATCACGCTAAAGTGAACGGTTCGAGAGATATAGAGGGGTAAAATTTGTAATTATAACAATGGTTGTCATCAGTGGCGTCATTTGGGGGCAGGGGGCATTTGCACCCCTCCCCCGCCCCCCCCAAGGAAAAGTTGAAATGACGCTGCTGGTTGTCATGCTAACAAGATGTATCTGGTAAATATTTCTCTATATCAGTGTCGCCTTTCATATTAATTACAAATTTCACCCCTCTATATCTCACTTTAGCGTGTTTATTTACTAGACCATTTTTGTTTGTAATTTAATTTCTATTATTTTTGTATAGATGAATTCTTTCGGAAAAGACTATAGTTTTCGAGATATTTGCGAAACCATCTTCCCGCAACTTTACCGGCCTATTCCCGCTAAAGGCCTCGGTACTGGATGTGCTGACTCTAGAGTATCTTTCCATCACTAAAATGCAACCTATTCGCCCTCAGAAAACTCTTGCCCATTTTTGTCGCCAGCCCTCCGACTATGTGCTTGTCCCACCAGATTATTTGTGTCGAGATATATTTAGTTTCCGCCAATATATTAGAATTCAAGATGTCATCTCGAAGACTCTGATGAGCTGCAGTTACTTCATCAATACACGGATGGTCGGTGTGTTGGGTGAAATTAAAAAATTTATAGGTAAATTTTTTAACTTTTTATTATTAGGTCGACTGAATTGCAATTTCTCAGTTTCGAATTATCTTCATCGTCAGGACCTTGTAACAACAACATACAAAAACAAATTGGTCTTGATAATGTTGAATGTATCAAAAAATTTAAAAAAAAACTTTGTTGTTTTCAAGGTCCTGACGATGAAGATCCTGATAATTCGAAACTGAGAAATTGCAATTCAGTCCACCAGAAAAAATATTAATAATAAAAAGTTAAAAAAAATTTACCTAAAAATTTTTTAATTTCACCCAACATACCGACCATCCGTGTATTGATGAAGTAACTGCGGCTCATCAGAGTCCTCGAGATAACATATCCTTCATCCTCAGAATCCAAATAATCAAGATGTCATATTGCCCCGGAGAAAGCTTGGTGTAGTAGGTAGCGCGCCTACCTTCATACCGAACGTCCTGGTTCGGACCCCAGGGCAGTCCGATTTGGATATCAAATGGCTTAAATAGAAATGCCTGAACCCCCAATAGATATATTTCATTACAACGGTTGCATCGTCAAAGTCTTATATGGCCTGTGTGAATGTGTGTGTGAGTGTGAATGAGAAAAAAGTGTGAATGTTTAAAAACAAAAAAAAAAAACTTTTGACTCATCTTATAGATGACTCTTATCCAAGGGATAGTTAGTTAATTAGAAGTGAAGCAACCAGCTCTAAAATTCAAAAAAATCTCTTAGAATTCCAAAATGTTAATATAATATTAATACTTTAGAGAACGTGTGTGAGTGTGTTAACAGCTGTTGTCTTCCTATGGGAACATGTTCTCTGGAGTTCGTGCTCGTACATGTTTAAGAGAGATCCCACCGCACCTGGGTCCCCCCTCCCCAACTCATTATGGCCCAGAGAGAGGCAAAACATGGGCAAATGGGCAAATGGAGTCAAAGCACTCTCTCTGTCTACAAGCCACAACCACAGGGGGTTTGTTCCTGTTCACGTGTTGGCTAATCGTCTCCACCTAGGAAATATCTATTTATTTTCCTCTCCTCTATTAAAAAAGAAGAAAATTTGGATACTCGTACTTTACTCAAGTACTTTTAATATGGTCCGTTCGGAAAATAGATAAATTTTACTTCATAGAGTTGTTAACACTACTCGGGAATAAATAAAAAAGCCCCCGACACAATTCCTTCAAATTCCTAAGTAAAATGACTTCCTGAATGCAAATATGACCTCCGTTTGCCCCCACCACGTTCCGTTTTCGGGAGACAGCCCCCCCTCTACTTATTTCTACCCCTTTTCGTTAATTGTAGGGCCTGAATTAAATTTGGATAGAAGAAAAGGAATATATATTTCATCTGAAGGCCTAAAGAGGTGAAAAGTTCAAAAAACATGAACATTTGAACCCAAAGGGGGGGGATTTCGCCCCCTTAAATTACAAAAAAAGTTACTGCTAACAGGTTCCCAACAGTCATAGCTTTATAGCTTTATGAAACATGGCATGTAGGTGGCCTATTGGTTAAGCATAAAACCCGAAAACAAGATGGTTGTCGTCAAAAAGCAAGATTTTATTTAAGGTTTTTTTTCTCTATTTATTTAAATTTATTGGTAGCCAATTAAATTGAAATAAATTTTTGTCTTATGAGACGGGATGCGAACCCTTGGGCTCTAGTGCAAGAGGCAGAAACTCTTCCACTGCCCAAAGGCACGCATGTTCTTAAAAGAAGAAAATTTAGAGAAAATGATAAAAAAAAAAAATAAAAATATCTCAATTTGTGATAGAGCATATCAAACAGTATCCGTCGAGGGTGGATGCCTGGGGGGTGGTAAGTCCAGGGAGAGATCTGCTCGCAAATAAGAAAAAAAATTAATTTATTCGACAAAAGGAGGTAAAGAGAAGAAAAAAAGAGAAAATTAATTTTATTTAAATTGAAATCGAAATTTGTATTATTTATTATTATGTAATATAATTTATATTAAAAAAATATATATGGGTAATTCCACACCAAAACAACATGGCACTACATGGACCCATTTCAGATTCAAAAATGCCATCCAAATGCTGATTCCTCATGGCAAACTGATGATAAGTTGATAGAAAGACAAAATTTTTGTGCACATTGCGGCCGTAAAACTCAAAATTAAAATTTCACTCATTTTCAACGTTACAGAGTACAATTTTGGAAATTTGTTTACAGTTTGAATAGTTTAATGAAAAAAATTGGTTTCGAGCACTATTCCTAAGGGAAATTGATCGCAGAATCCAAAAAAATCACCTAAAAACCCGAAAATTTTCACCTCTAATAAGAGAAATTTACGAATCTGTGATTTTTAAGGTGTATTTTTCATTAAATTATTCCCGAAAAACATATATTTCTAAAATTACTTTTCCATGCTTAAGTTACTCAAAAACATGTGTACTTTGATGGGATTTAAATATTTTTTTTGGGGGAAAGCATGTTTAGTATTTTATTCTCCATTAAATTCTGTATAATTAAGAAAAAAAAAACTTACCAATCCAATGATCTGGGACAATGTTACAACTCCCCCAATAGTTCAAATTCACTTAAAGTCATCTCAAAATGTTTTAGTTTTTCATTTTCGTAAAAAGAAACAATTATAGTTTTGGGAAATAGTTCAAACAAGTTTTTAAAATGAAAGACCAGCATAAATTTTAAGTTTTTTTTATTGATAAGATCGTATGCCAAACAATAATTCGTATCGGTGCTCACTTTTTTGCATTGAATGATGTGCCTAGTTTTTGGAACAAATTCATGAAAATTGCGTGTCCCAGGTACGGTGAATGCTTTACTAGCTCCTATGTCTCGGATTGCATCAAATCGTTTTTCAACACGTACATTATTTCAGCGATGGATGTCCAGGTCATTACAAAAACTGCAACAATTTCATGTACTTATGCGAACACCTCGCCAAATATGGACTCAGCGCCACCTGCTCGTTTTTCGCGACATCACATGGCAAGTCACCATGCGACGGAATCGGAGGAACGATAAAGCGAGAAGCAAGAAACGAAAGTTTGCGACGACCGTACAAATTCTTGATGTCGAAAAATTGCTGGAGTTCTGCAAACAACGGATCGGAAATATACAATGCGAAGTCGTTTGGAAAAGATGTTGATGCAATCCGAGACATAGGAGCTAGTAAAGCATTCACGCGTACCTGGGACACGCAATTTTCATGAATTTGTTCCAAAAAATAGTCACATCATTCAATGCAAAAAAAAGTGAGCACCGATACGAATTATTGTTTGGCATACGATCTTATCAATAAAAAAAACTTAAAATTTATGCTGGTCTTTCATTTTTAAAACTTGTTTGAACTATTTTCCCAAAACTATAATTGTTTCTCATGGGCGTAGCCAGACTTCTTGTTAGGGGGGGGCCAACTCCTCGTTAGGGCGAAGAGGGGGGTTTGCAATTAATATCTACATAGAGTATTAATTATTTATTTAAATAAAATAAAAAAATTAAATTAATGTGGGAATTGGAGTGTTAAAAAAAATTTCCAATGGGAAAAATATATATATATATATTTTTTTTTGTTTTTAGGATTAAACGGGGGCAACGGCCCCCCTGCTTCCCCTGGCTACGCCGCTGCCTGTTCTTTTTACGAAAAAATGAAAAACTAAAACATTTTGGATGACTTTAAGTGAATTTCGAACTATTAAAAGAGTTGTAACATTGTCCCAGATCATTGGATTGGGTACGTTTTTTCTCTTAATTATACAGAATTTAATGGAGAGTAAAATACTAAACATGCTTTCCCCAAAAAAATATTTAAACCCCATCAAAGTACACATGTTTTAGAGTAACTTAAGCACGGAAAAGTACTTTTAAAAATATATGTTTTTCGGGAATAATTTAATGAAAAAAACACCCCAAAATCACAGATTCGTAAATTTCTTATTAGAGGTGAAAATTTTCGGGTTTTTTTAGGTGATTTTTGGATTCTACGGTCAATTTCCCTTAGGAGCCAGTGCTCGAAACCAATTTTTTCATTAAACTATTCAAACTGTAAACAAATTTCCAAAATTGTACTCTGGAAAATTGAAAATGAGTGAAATTTTAATTTTGGTTCCACGGCCGCAATGTGCACAAGAATTTTTTCTTTCTATCAACTTATCATCAGTTTGCCATGAGGAATCAGCATTTGGATGGCATTTTTGAATCTGAAATGGGTCCATGTAGTGCCATGTTGTTTTGGTGTGGAATTACCCATATATATAGTCTATATATCAAGGAAAAAGGAAAAAGGGCGATATGAGGCGGTCTTCGTGTCTTCGTGAAAGTGAGTGACGTTTCGGTCACCAATGGCTGCCTTCTTCCGGGCGCAAGTGAAGGCGATTGACGTTTCGGTCCTCTTCTGGAGTTGAATTTTCACTGAAGGCTCCTGGCCAGTGTAGCAAGCCGATATAAAGTGGCGGCCCAGTAGCCGACAACCAAATAATCTGATGAAATGATGGCGGCTCAGCCGACAACCGAGTTAAAAAATCTTCTTTCGCCACCAACCATTTGCACACTTGGGGAAGGGGAAGAAAGGATTTTTTTTAAATGTTTTTCTTTTTATTTTCAATTTTCTTGAAATTTTATATTTATAAATTTGTATTTTGGAATTATTTTCTTTTTTTTTTTTTTTTTTTTAAATAGGAATTATCCTTAATTAATAAAAATTCCCTGGACTTCAGGAACCTTTATAGTGCTTTAATGCATGCAAAATTTAAGGTTTGATTGTGCAGGCTCTAATAATCACAGATTTATGCAGAGGAATTTTGACAGATGAAACAATTCAATCTATCTCTGTTTAGAATCAGAATTCCAGGCGCATGTCTTT